>VXAX01002064.1:0-11237 GCA_013399835.1 Leptocoma aspasia
GGGTTTACAATAATTGACAAGGGGACTGAGTAAGGCTACAAGGATTGATTCAAACAAGTAATTTTAAAAATTGATAGTGAATAATGCGTTCCAGAGCTTTATTTGAGGTGGATCAGTGATGGTATGCCGACGCGCTGCCTCAGTTTACCTNACATCCAACTAAATCGCAGGGAGTACATAACAAACACAGAAATCACTAGAATAGGCAGGGTTTACAATAATTGACAAGGGGACTGAGTAAGGCTACAAGGATTGATTCAAACAAGTAATTTTAAAAATTGATAGTGAATAATGCGTTCCAGAGCTTTATTTGAGGTGGATCAGTGATGGTATGCCGACGCGCTGCCTCAGTTTACCTCTCTGTCCACCGGCTAGCTGCAGCCCCAGGAGGGGCTGTGTGGCCTCTCCCTATTGAGCTCACCCACGTCGGGCAGCAAGGGTAGAGGTAGTGCCTGCAAACCCTCTCAGGATGGCAGGACAGTATTGAAGCGCCAAGGAGCGTCGGGGCGACGGGAGAAGTGAACGAAGGTCCACTCTGGAAAGGCGTTGGTAGGAAAAGGTTTATTGGGTGGGTAGCTCCAGAGAGTGGCAGGAGGGTAGGGGCTTCTACGGAGTGGCAAGGAGGGTTGGCGGGAGCAGCATTTTATAGGGGGTGTCAACATAAGGAGGGGAAACACACTGGCCAATCAGGGTAACTCAGGGGAGGAGAAGAAGGAGGGCAATCAGGGTACAAAACCCAATGGGATAAGGGGAGAGGAGTGGCTGGGCCACTACAGCCACTAGGGGCTCAGGGAACGAATGATGGGCAGCGAAGGACCTAGAAGGAAAGGCAGGGCCTGGGGGAGATTGACATGGGTTCTGAGGGGAGGTAGGTATGATTGGCAGGGCTAGGGGCTGGGTATGGAGGGACAAACAACACTAAACAAGGACAGGGTACCTCCCAAGGGGAGGGGGTTGGGGGATTGGCAGTTAACTGTGAGGGAAAAAGGCGGGAAAACAGTGAACAAACAAGTAGAAACCATTATACAACTTAGGGGGCAGCAGGGACAAACCATTCCAAAATCAATTAAACCAACTGTAAAACAATTAAACAACTGTGAAACAATTAGACACCACCAACAGTATGCTAATGGTGGAGCAATTCTGCTGCTGCCCTAAGACACTTTTGAGTGACTGGTGAATACTCTCAATCACGGCTTGACCTGTGGGGGAGTAAGGGATGCCCATTTTATGTTTTACCCCTCACTGCTGCAGTGGTAAACTCCCTGAAGGTCTTGGAGGCATATGGGGAACCGTAATCTGTTTTGATCTCCTTAGGGATCCCCAGCACAGAGAAGGCCTGCACCAGATGTTTTTGGGCATCAGTGGCCTTCTCCCCTGTGTGGGCAGAAGCATAAACAGCTCCAGGAAAAGTGTCCACTGACACATGGACATACTTCTGAAAAAAACGGGCCCAGAGACCTTGTGTCTCAATCAGATGGCCTTTATTAAAGTGATTAGCTCGGAGGGTGGGGTCGGGGATTCACGCCGCGGCCACTGCAAGCTCCCCGACACGCCTCTCGCAGCCGGAGCAGAGGAGGAGTCGACGTCTTCGCTCCACGAATGAAGGCGGAACTTCCGTCCTCACGAGAGGGCACAGGAAGGCGTCTATGGGCTCGTTGGTCCGGGGAGTGTTGCTGCTCCAGCGCCTGGGAACTTAGGGCGAGAGCTCTAATCGCTCCAGCTGGCTCTCTAAGAGATCCTCCTCGTGGCTGCGCTGTCAGTTCTGCAGCTGGTGTGGTAGTTTTGGAGGTAGGGAGTGTGAAATACCCGGAAGTAACTGTTATTTTAGCATGCAAGAGCTACAAAGTTTATTGGTGCAGGCTGTTCTCAGGAGACTTGGGTCGAGAGGTGTCGGGGAGTGCAGTGGCATGGTAACGCGACGCAGCAGGGGAGAGGACACAGAGGTGAGGGGAATGGAACATTTAACAGTTTTAACAATAATAACAATCTTGACAACTTTATTACTAACTTTAACAATGGTCTAACCTCTAACATGAACAATTGCTTAACTGCTAACTCTAATGATAGTTATAAGTGGGGACTTAACACTCATGGTTTTAAGTATTTTATGTGAACCGGAAGGGGGCTAGGGGTGAGAGCCAAGATACGCTGAGGTAAATAAACAGGGGATAACTAAGTTTTATTCATAACAATTCCCCCCTTTTTCTTTTTGACCAGGCTAACAGCCCGCATCAATCTGCTGTCTCGGGGTCTTGTTGGTAAAATTTGCGTAGCTTTTGGTATTGATTGTATATTTCTTTAGCACTTTGTCTTTCTTTATTCTTTATCATCATTATTTTTTTGGGGGGCTTCCCAGAGGTTTCAGGTGTTACGGCTCCGGGGATAAGGGTTCCAGTTTGGACTACTGAAACCACTATTCTTACTAAACATGGGATGAGGCACGGGAGAAATATTAATCCTGCTAATCCAGCAATAATGAAAAATAAATATTTTTTCCACCATTTACCTTTTAATGTCCAGAAATTTTCCCACCAGTCGGGTTGGATGAGGGCGGTCCATTCTTGTATTCCCATATGTGCAATTTTTCTAATTTCCTTGGAAATATTTTTTATAACTGCTCCGTTGTTATCAATCTCTAAACAGCACTCTGAAGAATTGAACTTACCACAGATCCCCGCTTCATCTGCTAGTAGGTAGTCTACGGCTAATCGAATCTGATAAACTATCGATCTAGTTTGAGTTAATTGGTCACTAATTAAGTCTAGTGCTGAGGCCGTCCGGTTGGATATTTTCTCTAAAACTGCTTGGAGGCGAATTATTCTATTTAGCATATAAATAGGGGTTCTATAACCCCAAGATCCATCTTGAGCCCAGGTGGCAGGCCCGTAGGTCTTAATAATTTCGTCTGGTGTCCAAATTTTTTCTTTCCATTTTTGTGTGCCGCCAATTGTAATCAGGTTTCTTTTTGTTCTAGTAAATTTCTTTAAATCATCATAGAGGGGTATTCCTAAGTTTTTTCCAGATTCTTTGGGTAACAAAAAGAAGGATGGTTTGATTATACCGATTGTACAACTTCCAGACCAGTCTCCAGGTAGGGCTGTGTATGCAGTAGCACCACATATCCAGAATAGATTTCTCGGGGCCTTCCAGAAATCTGTCTGAGTTTCATGAGGGAGTTCCCAGAATTTGCATATCTCTTTTATTGCCCAAAATGCGTTTGCTCTATTCTCTGCACACTCAAACAGATCATGCCCCTCATGATATATGCATCCCTTCTCTCGTTTATGAGTGGACCAGAATCGGTCTGGTTCCTGGGGTACCCAATGAATGAGGAAGGGTGTTCCTTTTGTTATTAAATACCTTTTACAAGACATTTTCCCTACATTGGTTTTAAACTTGCTTCCAGTTCTCATAATGCACTCTTCACCAATTATTTCTGATTTCAATTCCCATTTTTCTTTACTTCTTATTTCTAAAGATTTCTCAGTTTCTTTGGTTTTATTAATTTTTAATACTTCTAGTGGTTTCAAACTAATTCCTTCCCAGGGCCAAATTTCTGACATGTGTGTGCTACCGCATATCCAACAATTACTGAGATTGAGTTCTCTGCTGATCTTTTCAATTAGGTCTATGAAAAGATTCTTTCCTGGAGTTTCTTCAAACTCTTTCTCTTTTCCAGTGATTACCCTTTTTTCTTTGATTAAGTCTATTTCCTCTGGAGAGTTCTCTTTATTTTCTATGCATAGCCATGTATCATGCATAGGGCAGTGTCCTAACAACCGATATCAGAAGGGGGCTGTATTTTTTACTATCCAGTAAGTAATTCCATTTTCTTGGCACTTGTATCTCTCAGACTTGTTGTAACAGTCTGGACTCAGATTTGTATGCACACGCAGTAGGTTTTCTACATTTTCTGCTTCATACACTGGATGATAGCACTTGGATTTCACACATGGATTTCCGTTAGCATTTTGGCGAGTGGCTATTTGGAATAGAAGTGCTATCAGGATTGTTGTTTTCTTGAATTCTACTGCCATCTTTCCCAGAGTCCGGTAGGAACTGTGGCTCAAAATACAGTCTCCCCTGGGCTTGCCTCTGGGAGTTTATATGCCTTTTTCTCTGTGCCTTCCTCACGGAACTACTTCTCTTGTTTCCGAAATACTATTCTGCCGTTATGTATGATACTGGGCTAAGTTATTTTGGTTATAGTAAGATTATTATATGTTTAGTGACCTTCTTTGAACGTAACAACTGATGTTTTGGGTGGGAAAATTTGAGGATCAACTCAGTTACAACGTGGGTAACTAGAACAAACACATTAATAACTACTATTCAACCTCTCAGTAATGGCTACTATTTAACCTTTTAGCATATATTACATAGTAACAGATATAACAGTAACGATAACAGTACTTAAACTCTTTAAGACAACTTGTAAAAGTCTCTTATCTGGTATGTTCTTTTTTTCTCCTTATGATCAATTTTAAGGGTTCGTTGCCGGGTGTTACTGTCCATTCATTTTTTCCGGGTGTGAGTTCTGGTGGCTTTACTGGGCCTTTTACTCTCGTGGCATGAGTCCAGCCCTTCTCAGCTGTGCGAACTGCCGTGTGGGTGGTAAGCAGGACCTGAAAGGGACCTTCAAATTTTGGTGTCAGTGGGGTGCTATTCCATGTTTTAATGAGGACCCAATCCCCGGGTTTTATAGAATGTATATTCATATCTAATGGGCTCGCTTGTACCACTTGTCCCTGCTTTCTCAAAGTTTCTAATGTCTGTCCTATAGTTTTGAGGTAGATTCAGGTTTCTTCTTCTCCTTCTAAATGGTGTGCGGTGGATTGCGGGGTCATTAAGAAGGGTAGCCCAAACAGCATTTCGTAGGGTGACACTCCCAGGTCCGCTCGTGGCCGCGTTCTTATTCTTAATAAAGCCAATGGCAGACATTTTATCCAATTTAATTTAGTTTCTTCTATTAATTTGGTAAGAACATTTTTTAAGGTCTTATTCATTCGTTCCACGCGACCTGAGCTCTGGGGATGCCAGGGAGTGTGCCATTTCCAGGTAATATCTAATATTGTTGTTATTTCTTTAATTATCTTCGCTGTAAAATGGGGGCCTTGATCTGAGTCTATGGTGGTTATAATACCACATCTAGGAATAATCTGTTCAATTAATATTTTGACTACTACATATGCTGTCTCCTTTCGTGTTGGAAATGCCTCTATCCAATGTGTTAGGTGATCTACAATTACTAGCAAGTGCCGCATTCCTTGGACTGGAGGCATTTCAGTGAAATCTATTTGGACTGCCTGAAAGGGTCGCAGTGCTATTTCCCTGCCCCCCTGCGGTGGTTTTCTTCCTATTTTGTGGTTCACTTTCTGACATAATAAACATCCTTGGGTAATCAACCTTGCTATTCCATACAGTCCCTAACATAGGTATTCTCTCTGGAAATGATCACATACTCCTTGAGTGCCCCAATGGGTTCTATCATGAACCTGCTGCACTGTTGTTCTTGCTAAAGCTTTGTTTAGAAATTTACGCCCGTCTGGGGTTTCCCAGCTTCCATCTGGTTTTTGTTTTACATCTAATTCTCTCATGGCTGCTTGCTCTTTTTCAGAGAAAGTGGGTATACTTAGTTCTTTCTCTTTATCTGGTGTTTCTTTCACGACTAAGATTTTCAGTGTACTTTGGGGTTCTTGTGCTGCTTCTTTTGCTACTAGGTCAGCAGCATTGTTTCCCTTTGCTATTAAATCTTGTCCTTTTTGGTGGCCTCTGGTATGTACGATGGTAATTTCTTTAGGTAGTTTCAAGGCTTCTAAAACTTCTTTAATTAGCTCTTTATGAGCTAATTCTTTGCCCTTAGAATTTAGGAAGCCTCTTTCTCCCCACATTTTCCCAAAAGTGTATATACTACTCCAAATGCATATTTGGAATTGGTGAATATGGTCCCACTTTCTTTTACTAACCATTCTAGAGCCTTTTTTAGAGCATATAATTTGCATTGCTGCGCTGACCAACACCCTGGCAGCTTCCCTTTTTCAAGTACTTCGATCTCGCCTGGTTTTGCTATCCTGACCACCCCATATCCTGATATTGTCCTACCATCTACCATCTACCATCTACCACTCTTGAGGACCCATCACAGAATAGATACTCTCCTTATGGTAGAGGCTGGTCTGTTAGATCTTCTCTCGTTTTAGTTTGCAAATCTATGATTTCAAAACAATTGTGTTCTAAATTGGGGACTGGCTCTCCTGACAAAAATTGGGCTGGATTTAAGGTTTTAGTTGTGGCTAGTTCTATGTTGTCTGAATTTAGTAACATTACTTCATATTTTAAAATTTGGCTATCCATCATCCAATTTTGGGCATTTTTGCATAATATACTTGATCATGAGGTGTATGTATCTTTATTTTATTCTGGAGGGTTAACTTTCTGGCTTCTTCAGCCAGGAGAGCGGTGGCAGCCACCTCTTGGATGCAAGCAGGCCAGCCCCTAGCCACTGGATCTAGTAATTTAGATAGATAAGCTATTGGTTTTCTTGTTCCTGCCCACTCCTGCGTTAATACCCCATATGCTATCCCTTCAGCAGCATTGACAAACAGGTCAAAATCTTTTCCTAAGTCCAGTAAACTTAAGACTGGGGCTGAGGCTAGAGTGTCTTTCAGATGCTCTAATTCCTGGTTGTCTTCTTCTTCCCAACTTATTGGGTCAGGCATTACTAATTTTTCATATAAAAATTTTACTCTATGTGAATAATCTTCTATCCATAATTTACAATATCCAAATAATCCTAGTAATTTTCTCACATCTCTTTTTGTTTCTGGTGGTGGTACTGCTAATATCCCTGCTATTCGATCAGTGCTAATTGCTTTATATCCTTGGCCAATTACATGTCCCAAATAGGTTACTTTTTGTTCAACAAATTGTAATTTCTTCTTTGATACCTTTAGTCCTTTTTCGCCTAGATAATTTAGTAATTTTATGGTTTGTTCTCTGACTGATTTTTCAATTTCTCCTGACAATAACAGATCATCTACATATTGCAATATTTGTACTTCTTTGCTTGATCCAAATGATTCTAATAAATTCTCTAATGCCTGGCCAAATAAGTTAGGAGAATCGCAAAACCCCTGAGGGAGTCTGGTCCAGCGCAATTGCTGTTTTCTTCCTGTCTCTGGGTTCTCCCACTCGAATGCAAACCAATCTCTGCACTCTGTTGCTAGTGGGCATGACCAGAAGGCGTCTTTTAAGTCTATAACTGAAAACCATCCATGGTTGGCTGGAATTTTACTTAGAAAGCTGTATGGATCTTGTACTGTGGGATAAGTGGCAATGGTTCTCTTGTTGACTTCCCTCAGGTCTTGTACCAGATGATATTCCCCTTGTGTTTTCTTTACTGCCAGTATAGGGATGTTATGGGGGGAGTTGCAGACTTCTAATATATTTGCGTTCTGCAACTGTCTGATAACAGGAACTAGACCTGCTCCTCCTTCTTGAGCGATGGGATATTGCTTAATTCTGATTGGGGTCCTTCATCTCTTATTTGTACTTTGATGGGTGGTATTTCTAGCAGCCTGTACTTTCCCTCTTCAGCCCACACTTTATCACTAATCTGGTTTAGATCTACTTCAGTCAGTTTCATAAGTTTTACTACCATTTTTCCCTTTTCTGGTATAATTCCTATATTCAGTTCGATTTGCAAGTCTCTGTCTAATAAATTACAGTCTAGGTTTGGCAGATACACAAATTCGGCTTGACAAATTTTTGAATTCCCTTTAACTTGTACTTTCTGTAGTACTGGGGCTTTGAAAGGAACTCCCTCTGCCCCTATAACTTCGCAGGTTGTACCCTCCAAATTTATTCCTTTAGGTATTTTGCTTAAACTGGACCTATCTGCACCAGTGTCCACCAGAAATTCATATTCTTCATTATGGGGACCAATTTCTAAGTTTACCAGGGGCTCAGGCTGATGGTTCATAAGGTCCCCTAATGGAAAGAGCCCCCGACTCCTCTAGTCATCTCCCCGTAAGATTCTCTCTAATTTGTCCTGTTCTCTGGCAATTGCTTCATCAAACGATAGCTTTTCTCAATTTCTCATTAGGTGGCCAATTTCATTACAATAATAACATCTCCTGTTTTCTTTCCACTCCCCAGGTCTATATTGGGGTGTTATCTTATTTGGTGCTTCTCCCTTCCGGTATTTGGGTGGTCCTGTGGCTTCTTTCTTTCCTTCTAACCCCTCCCTTGCAACTGCTACCATTATCTTTGCTTTAGCTCTTGTTTTTTCCTCCTCTCTCCTAAGATATACTTTCAGGGCTTCTTTTAGTAGATCATTAATACTTCTGTCTTGCCAGTCCTCAATCTTTTCTAATCGTCTTCTAATATCAGGCCAGGATTTTGACACAAATTGCATTTTTAACACTACTTGCCCTTCTCTTGTCTCTGGGTCCAAATTAGAATATAATTGTAAACCTTTCTTTAGCCTTCCTAACCAGGTAGCAGGGGTCTCATCTTTTTCTTGCATTAAGTCAAATGCTAATTTGGTGTTAGTCCCTTTTGGGACCGATTCCCGAATCCCTTTTATCATTAAACTCCTGTAGTCTTCCATGTTTCTACAATCTGCTAGCTGGTTGGGGTTCCACCCTGGATCTTCTAAAGCTAGTTTTCTTTCTGCGGTCACCCCTGTTTGGTTATCTCTATCCCAGATACGCATAGCTGCTGCTCTAATCATTCTAACCTCTTCACCACTAAAGAGTATTTTGAATATCGATCCTATTTCTCCCCATGTATAAATGTTGGGTCCCAGAAATTGATCTACCTGCTGTGAGACTCCTATGGGGTCTTCTACTAGGTTCCCCAGTTCTTTTTTAAAATTCCTCACTTCTGTAGAGGTGAGGGGGGCATTGACATATCCCACCCCCCCAAATACTCCCCCCATAGGAACCTCGTGCAGGGGAAACAATTTCTGGGTCTTTGATCTGGTATTATATCTGTGTTCTACTTCCTCATTCGGGATTTGGGAGTTAGGCTGGTCATTTGAAGGAGTGGCTGGGTTAATCTTCCATTGGGGTGGTATCTCTGGGACAGCCTTCGAGGGAGGTGAAAGTTTCACAGGAGAAGTTGGAAGGTGCATTGGAGTTGCCAGGTTAGAAAAGGGATGTACTGAGGGGGTTAGTGGAGGAGACTGATTATTCAATAGGAGAGTACATTGAGATGGACTACCTGTAATTCCATCTTGCAGCGACAGAAAGCTAGCAACACTTGAAATGTTAGTAGAGACAGCTTCTGTTGGTACAACTGGGGATACGGTCGGGGAAATGGGAGTAGGGGATACAGGAGCGTGATGAGGTATGGGTGGTTTCAGGTTAGGGTTTGAAGTTAGGGTAGAAACAGGGGTTGGCAGGGGGGGTACTGTAGAACGGGCAAGAGTATTAGGGGAAGGAGGTGGGGGCAGGGGAATTGGGGCCCTTGGTAGTTCAGAAGCGGGTTCAGCTGGGGGTAAAGGAAGTAGCTCTGGGGTTTCCAAAGGGGGTATAGAATATATGGGCGGGGGTAAGTATTCAAGGGGGTCCCAAGGCCTTTCTTTAGGTACTTTCTCCTGATTTTTACTTTCTTCTTTGGCTTTATTTAATTTACACATTCTAGATGCTTCCTTTTTACTTGTTCTCTTTCCCCAGCATTCTGCATACCTTAATTGTTCCAAATCTGGTTGTGAACTTCCCTTAGATTCCTTCTTAGCCTTTGACATAACCACTCATCATTCGTTCCAAACCATGGCCATTCAATTTCTAACTTGGGCCAAACCTTTGTGCAGTAGTGTATCATTTCCACCCTGCCTAGTTCCTTTGTCTGGTCATTTTCAGTCCAATGCTCTAACATCTTTCCCAGCGGACTATCAGGGGGAATTGTCCTTACTTTCTCTTTTTTCCTCCCAAGGAACACATGTTTTCCTGTACACTGACCCATATTGCTATTCTCTCAGTGACAACTTAGGATTTTATGGTGCCTCTACCCGAAAGAAACAAACTGACAGGCTACACAAATTTTTAACTTCTGTTGCTTTCAACTGATAATTACTAACAAAACTCTCTCTCTTTTAAACTTAATTTACTATATTATACAGATTCTAAAACTAAAACTTACACGTTCAGACTAAAAAGAACCTGAATTGTTAAACTTATGGGGCTAACACGCTCGCTCACCTTTCGGACAACCTGTCACTACACATCCTCCAAGGGCTTGGCCCACACACTCTACCACTCGCTCCACTAACAAAAATCTAACGGCCTAAGCATTGAAAGTAAAGTGAGCCCTCTCTGAGTTTGCTCTAATAGCTTACTCGGCTCTGGAGCCCGGCACGAGGGGCCCTCTTGGCTTGACAGTGGCCCCGCACCCCTCTTCTCTAGGGCCGAAGGCAAAGAAGACACGCGCTCTCCTGAACTCCTCTCTGGTCCAGGTTTACACACTCATACTTCTCTCTGCACCCTACTTGTACACGCACTCCCACATTCATTCTTAACTATAACAGAAGACTGGTCCCAAACGGGGGCCTAACCTAAAATCCACCGTTGCAACCCCCGTACTCTTCTCCGAGGTTTGGCAGACTCCTCGCCTCCCCCCCTTTGGGGCCCGGTACCACTGACCCCGAATGTAACCGGGAGCTCGGTCCCAGCGGGGCGCGCTTTCCCCTTCTGACACTCCCCCTTATAACGTCTACTGGGGCTAGGTCCCAACGGGGTTTCCCCCTCCCTATGCTCCCACTGAGGCTAGGTCCCAACGGGGTTTCCCCCTCCCTATGCCCCTCTCTTCCCACGGCTGGGTCCTTACAGGGTAACCGGTTTACCCCTCCCTCAGCTTCGTGGGTCTGCCCTACAGGGGATTGCTACCCTTGGAATCCCCCGGGGAGACGCCTCTCTCGCCACTCGGGCCCGATTTGGGACTCACTCGCTTCCCCTCGTTCCCGGCCGGCCCCCTCGTGGGAGTCCAGAACCGCGGTACTAGGGGGTCCACACTCACTTCGGGNTCCACCCTCACTTCGGGGGTCCGAGCTGCCGGCCCCCGTCTCACTCATCCTCCACACGATGGCCTCCCTTCCTGCCTCCGGAGTATGCTCACCCTCTCCGGAGCTCTGCGCCAGCTGCTGTCCTCCGTGCTGGTCCTCTGGGTCCGGGGTATCCCGCTTGTCCCACGAGGTTCGCCGATGTGGGCGGCCATCCCGATGACGTCACTCG
>VXAX01002066.1:0-26625 GCA_013399835.1 Leptocoma aspasia
TAAAATAAATAAAATGTTGCCTTTGGAATTTCTATAAATAAATTTAACTTTTTTATTTTTATTTTTTTTACTAAGAGGTCTTTGCTTTAAACTCAGTGGGGTGAGACCCAGAGAGTGATTAACTGAAAAGTCTCTTGTTAAAGTAAGACTGCACCCTCCATGCCTTTGTAAATGCAGCGTACACTTGAGCAGGCCACCAGCCAAAAATCCTGATGAATCGAAGTATGGCAGCTATGCTGATATATGACGAAGTACAACTGATCAAAAATTTAAAAGCGTGTCTATTCCCCAGCATGCATCAGGCCTTCCTCCTCCTCTTCCTCCTCCTCACCCTCCTCCTCCCCTCGGCTCCTCTCTCTCGCGCTCTCACTCCCATTCATCCTCTCCCTTTCTCTCTCTCTCTCGCACTCACTCTCTCGCGCTCCCTCTCGTACTAAATCAAGCGAGTGGGCATAGGCTCTCCTCCAGGAGGACAAACCTTTAAGTGCAGAACAAAATCAGCATGTTCCATCCAAGCCTCCATCATACATTATGCATGCGACAAAGTTTGGCAACAGTGGAGCTGATGTGATGACACAGCTAATCAATAAGAACCCACCGCATGAAACCTTTATAGTGGTTACTTTTTAAGGGCTCAAGTGAAGGAATTGTCTTTGTCAACTTTGGCTTAAAATATCCTTATATAGTTCTGGTACTTTCTCAGGGTCCACTGGTCTAGGTAAAAAATGTGTAAATTTTTGATGCCGTTTAGTCCTAGTCCCTTCTCTTGGAGTCCCATCTTTATTTAACGCAACATAGTATCGTCTTCCAGTGTCCACGTGTTTATATAGATTTGATGAATATGTGTTATACCAGTTTTCTTCAAATTGCTCTCTGAATACACACTCCTGGGTTAATTTTTCCTGTGGAAAGAAAAGAAAGAGCAATAAGGAGACAGCCACTAAGTAAGCTACTTGTTAAAGAATTACTATTTTAATGGCTTGAAACTAGTATCTCCTCACTAAACTGCAGAATAAACTATTTCAATTCTCCCAATTTTAGCTATGTAAAGCTGTATTGCTGGGTGTTTCAGGAGGCAGTCAGAAGGGTGGATAACTCTATGTGAAGCAAAAATGGCTCTCAAAGTCTCAGTGCCCAAATCAATACAGTAACAACAGAGATGAAAACTTTATTTCTGATAGTTCCCAAGCAGCTTACAAGACCTTACTGGACTTCTGTAACTAATTGTTTCAATGGTGAGTGCAGGCATTCAAACAAACAGATATAAATAAAGGAAACTAGAACCAGTTTGCAGGGCTGTAATAAAATTTACAGTCTTAAAATCTCTATGTCATTTCACTACATGGAGAAATTGATGCATTTCATTAATTTAAAAACATGCAATTTGCTACCCTTCATTTGATTTATTATTTGTATCACGAAGCCACAACGCAACAGAGCTTCAAACAGGAACATGAACCCTGTGTGCTGAGATGAAGTAGGCAAGGAAAAGCCCTCCAGGTTTGCATTATCAGAGTTGTCCTTGTGTCCCATCCTACTGAGGACATGACCCACTGAGGATATCAGCCATTCATCAGATCCCCCTGCCACCACAGAATCCCACTTCTTCCAGCTGGCTCACTTCTTCAGTCTGTGTGTTGCCTTCTACATCCTTTATATTGCTTAAAATCACTTTTTAAATATTGCTTAATAAAGTGCTTAAAACCCAGCCACATGATAACCAGATTCATTTTAGGAAGGACTCACACAAATTACTGGGAAAAAAAGGTGGTGAGTAGTATAGGAGAGCTGATGGAAAGCTGGAGAAAATAAGCCTGAAAATAGTCTTTTCACCAGGCACAAGAAGAAAAATAGTGATAATTCAATGTAATTTTTGTAACAAGCACTCACATCAACCACACCCAGTTTCCAGCTGAGGATCAATTTCTAATTATTACAAAGCTCCATACAATGCATGTGTTTTACAGACATTAAATCTTAAAACAATCCTTTTAGATAGGAGCACAGAGAAGGGAAAACAGAGACCAAGGCCCAGATGCAGCAAAGTATGTATGGCACCTAAGCCATAAACCTGTGCCTGAGCACAACTAAGGAGCCACAGCTGAAGCAACCCTAAGAAACCACCTTCCATGACTTAACCCAGGAGCTTCCCAAGGTCTACCACCACCAAAGCCTCCAGCTTCCTTGAAGCTGCAGGTGCCTTTGGGGCCACCTCTGCTGCTTGAGACTCAGCTCACAACCCTTTCCCAAACCAATGTGCTTTGGCCCAGATGTTTCACTGCTGCTTTGTGTGGCAAGCACTCTGCTCCCAGGGCAGCCCAGAGGGGCTGGGGACAAGCAAGGTCCAAGGAGCCCTACACACCTACACACCCAAGGTCCAAGAAGCCACCCAGGAACTATCCCATGTGGGGGAAACAAACCCCGTGCAAATGGGGGAAGGAAGCCAACACCCCTCTGCATCTGTACAAACTGGGTATTGAGCTGCAAAGACAGAGTCCTCCTCATGCCCTCCCAAACACCTAAAGGTTTGGGATTGGGAGGGTTCTTCTAATTAAATTTGTGGCAACTCCAGTAGGCAACAAAGGCAGCAAGTAAGCTGCTCCTGACCTCCCCTTTAACGGACACTGGGTACCCATTACTTCCTCATTACCACTCGGGAAGGAGAAATCCCAGACAGGACCTGGTTTCACATGTTCAGCACTTGAAAATTCACTATGCAGTAACCATATCCCTTCGTGGATGGGACAACTTTTTTTTAGAGTCATTTCTGACTATGACATTTTTAGTTCAAAGTAGTTCAAACACAGCAATACTACCGGTTATAGGCAAAAGAAGCACAAATCTGTTCACATTAAACCCTTATCTGTGGGCCATACCCTGCAACCTCCTGTTAATTGCCTCTATGTCCTTTGCCAGCTTGAAACTGCAGCCGCATTGAGCATCACCAGACCAGCAGCAGCTGCCAGTTGCACCCATTGCAGCATTCCCCTTGTACAGCCTCAAAAGTACAAACTATTATAAAAGGTAATCAGCTGCACAGAACTTTGTCTTTAAGAATAGATTTCATTAGTGTTTTATTTTGCATGAGGTTTGTGTTTGTCCTAAGGCTAAGGTTTGTCAGATGCTAAGGGGTATTATATACTGGGCTTATATAAGTCCATGGGGAAAGAGAAACTAATTCAAATTGTTTTCCTGCTCTCAGAAGGCAATAGGATCACATGACAAGCACTGCAGAAGAACTCCCTGCTAAAAATAGCAGCATTTTAGGAAGATATTTCAGTCCTGTCGAGAATTCATTAATTATTCACTTCATCTGCATTTTTTTTAGCATCATCATAAATTTCTATCTTTGCAAGAACTACTTCCCCATGCCCTGAAGGAGAAACTTTAAAATAGCCTCTCTTTATCTGGCAGGTTTGATGGATCATGACGGTTCTGTGGTACACGTAACTAGCAGACTCTGAATCAGAGGGTTTGCATGGTACCGCACTCTGGATGAGTTAACAGGATTTCAAGCTCACAAATTCAATCTTCATTTTACAAGCTTATCCTAGTTTAACTTTCTATTCACTTACAACTCAGCTACATCTCTTTTGTCCTGCTTCAAAATTCTCAGAAATTCATGTACGAACATGAGGCAAATACTTCAACATGAACATGACAGAGCAATCAGGATGTGGGGTCAGATAGGTAGGGACGTTAACAATCACCCTTTAAAAGAAATTAAATAATTTCTTTATACAGTCAAACCTTTTCCTTCTAGGAAACCTAGAAAATCTTCTTGTGGTCAGACACATTGGAGTAAATCAGTGTTGATGACTTTGGATCAGATCCTGTAAGTAATGTGGGATGCTAAAATCCCATAATATCCTTCTTCCCATGCCCTGGAAGATTCTTACAACAATGTCTCATCTAGTACCAAGAGAGACAGAAATCAGCATCCACCAGGACAGTCATTTATGTAGAATCACTGAATCCTTTGGGTTGGAAAGGACCTTCAAGGTCATTGAGTCCAACCATTAACCTAACCCTGATGAGCCCACCCCTAAACCATGCACCACCACAGCCCTACATAACATTAATACCTTATGCTCACATTTTAAGTATGCATGTCATTATTCCAGCCAGAAATGAGCATAACACAAGGGTGAGGCTGGTCCATCCTGACAACACCACCCTCTTGTCTCACCATCTTAGGAAGGGAAAGTCTTGCTGAAAACTGACTCTCCCAGTATGGAAAGGATATGGTGTTTCCTGATCACATTTCTCCTTCTGGCTATGACTTTCAGAAAGTCCCTCTATGCACATTTGAAGAGCAAGATTTAGCCCTACAATACAGCAATTTTTGCATAGTTTTATTCCAGCAACTGACTTCTCTATCAATTTTCCAGTGGAAATATTTCCTTGCACCATACTTAAAGTTGCTGGACATCTTTGTCGAAAGCTGACACAAATACCAAACATACCCAACTGGAACAGCTATGAAAAGTAACCTGCATTCCTGTGAAAGGGGAGGCTGCCTGGCTTGCTCAAATCATTTAATTCAGGGCCAAATAAGGAGGTGACCTCAAAATTATATAAATCAGATGTTGCACCACATTCCACATGTTTTCTGTGAGGACTGTTCATAGAGTATTCAACTACAAAGTGATTGATTTTCATTTTGCTACATTTCCACACTTCACCTGTTTGGTTTTTAACCTGCTACTTAACTCAGAATGTTCAAATAATTCAATTATACAAAGATGCACATATCACAAAGACAAAACCCCAGGAAACATTTAATTCAGAAAACTGCTAATGGCTAGTGTTAGCAAGCCCAGGACCCCTTTCCCTTTCTACATTCTCCACCACCTAACAAGGGAAGAAAATAATTATGTTATCCTATTTCCAGGCAGATTGATTAAAGGTCAAATTCTAAATTAATAAAGTGCATGGTTACAGGCATGAAAGCTCTGCTAGCTTGTTTTAAAATAGCTATCCCTGTGAAGTAGTTAATTGTAAATAAGTAGAAACACATAAAACACATGTACACTGCTCAGAGAGTGGTTTCATGACTCTAAAGAATGTAAGACATTTGTGCTGCTTGGTAGTTGAAAGAACAGTACAGGGTCCTGTATAAAACACATCAACGCTCTTTCTTTTTTTCTTTTTCTTTCTTTCTTTCTTTTTATTTCTTTCTTTCTTTTCTTTCTTTCTTTCCCTCACTCTTTCCTTCTTTCCTTCTTTCCTCCTTTCTTTGTTTCCTTGTTTCTTTGTTTCTTTCCTTCTTTCCTTCTTTCTTTCTTTTAAATAACCTTATGGAGCTAAAACTCCATATTTATTTTGTAACCTGACAAAAGAAAGCCTCTTCAGACCATCATCCCTGAAATCACAGCAAGTACCTTTCATGGCAAGCAAACTATTCTGTTCTATGCCATGTATAGTTTTGCCTTTTGCAAACTGCTACTGATTCAGTAGAGACAAGAAAACACCTAATCTAGAAGTCCAAGCAACTATTAACAAGAAATATATCTGATGTAGTCAACACTTCCTATATACCTGCTGCACACTAACACTTTGTTAATCCACCCCATCTTAATAAAATTCATATTTATATATATAATCTCCTGAGTAATTTCATGCAAAATCCCTCATTATGGCTACATGGCATTACTAAAAACTACATATGTAGTAAAGGGAAACAAAGAAAAGCCCTATTCTCCTCCAAAGCAGTTTGCTTTGCTGTTCTGCCTACCAACACACACATTTTACATGCCATTGGCCCTTCTCATGCTGTAATGCAAACAGCCTCTAGAATATACTATGTTCAGCTAATAATTAACACTCATCCAGAGCTGTAATAAACAAAGGTCTAGCTTAGCATTTGCTGTGGTATTTTCTGTACTCTCATGCTAAGCCTGTTAGTTTCTGGCTGGGTGAGCCACCTCCAGCCACAATGAGAAGCCAAATACCAGTGTCCAAGCAGCACCACTTTCTTTTCCAAATTATACCACAGTGTGAGTCGAGCCCTGCACACTGTGTGTCTGACTTGGTGAATGTCACAGAGTTTTCTTTGATGAGTTCCTCCAAGCAGCCTCTTTTCAGAATGCTTTGTTTGATAATTTGACAAAACATGAAAAAAATGGGGGGAAAAAAAGTCTGCCAAGAGGACTAGCTGACTGGTTTTTTGTGTTTGTGTCAGTAGTTCTCCAAAAGCCTTTTAGATGGACAGCAGGAAACCCTTCAGGGCCAAAGGGGAGACAAGCAAACAGTCAGGCACCAATGCTGCCACTCATATACATTTCATATTCCATGGCACGTTAAATAAGATGTGGGAAATCAGGCAAGGCATCCCTGGCAAAACCAGAGTTAGGCAACTGCATTCTCCCTCCCTGAAATCACCTTGTACTCTCACAGAGTACATCCAGTATCCATCTTACTTTCTTCCCCTAAGCCTCGTAGATAATTTGTATAAAGTTTTTATTATACATCAATCCCCACTTACAAAATAAAAATCAAGTGTGACTGTTCTGTGCTGCTGCCATGCAGCCGTTATGATGGTGCTTCAAGATTAGCATCTTTCATACAAAAAGCTTGTAACGATCCCAAGACCCAGCAGAACCTGAACCCCTTGGGATCATGACTGCCAAAAGCCACAACACCTGCATAGATGCAGACACTGTGGTACCTCCACGCCCTGATGCAGACAACAGAAAAGCAGCGCTTCCTGAATGCAGTAAGCAGACTCCAGTACCAGCAGTAAAATCCCAGGATGCTGTCAGTGCAGGAGGGATTTCAGTGCTTCACCCCTTTGTCCCATTGCTGCTCTCCACACTATCAAGAACCTTCTCTGGAGACTGGCATAGAGCACTATGCTACCCCAGGGCTGTTTACAGAGCTCTTCTGACGTGAGCTGCAGGAGGATGAGATGCCAATTAGGCCTCCATCCATTTTTGCCAGTGCCAACTCCTCAGCTCTTGGTTTTACTGATATCCTCTCCTTTGAGATTTCAAGTTTGCAGCATCTGTCAAGCTTTAAGCATGCCCCCCCGGACATGAAATCATTATGGGATGAGCAACCCCACTGTGCCTAAGGATAGGCTGCCCATCAACAGCCGTGCTTCAAGTCCATAAAGGCTCCGTTTATATCTGCTCAGCCAAGCGCATGAGATGAAAACTCATTTTCACCTAAACACCCAAGATCTGCTCATGATGCTGTTGGAAGTCTTGACAAAGCTCCAGGGACAGATCTTAGGCTACATAAGCTGTCACAGTGTCTTTTCTCTGGAAGCTGACGAGCTTCCTTCTTCACACCACAACAGAACAGGACCAGGACAAAGTCGCCTCTTAAAAAACAAATAAACAAGCAGGTCTGTTCCCCTCCCTTCCATGCCAGCAGGACTGGGCCCACACTGTGTCATTTACTAGTCACACTTCTGACCTCTATTTTATTTTTGATTCCCTTGGCACAATAAAGAACTGCAGTTGTCAATGTTATCTAAGCATCTAATTCATAACGCTTGGCTGAACCCTTCCAAGAATCAGAAAGCAAGGTAGTATGCAATCTGATACAGGGGCCAGAGCAAATTTTTAAAGAAGATGGGAGAAGAGTTCCCGTCAGCTTAAATGGAACATGGATCAGCCTTGCAATGATAAAAAGGCAACAAATATTTTAAGACATTAAAAGAACCATTTCAGGCACGCTCAGATTTACTGAAAGCTGTAACTTGACCTCCTCCCAGCTCCCCACTCTACAAATTCTCTTCTATCAAAAGACAACCTGTATGTCAAAGCAGGGCTACCACCCTACACTACACACACTCTTTAGCCTGAATACCACTTAAGGTTTTAACCAGATAGAGATTTTTAAATAAAACATGCTTTCCTTAAATCCAGCTAAGATGGAACAAAGTGTTTTGTCAGTATTTTTTGCCTTGTTCTGTGGTTCTCTAAGCACAGAATACAGGCTTAACGGAAAGATAGACCTCATTCAGCAGAAAGTGCTGCTTAAGTGAGCTAAACTCACATGCTGAAAAATGTAAAGTGAGGGATAAAAAGTACTTAATCTGCATGAGCCTCTACATTCAGTGAGTACCCCACAAAACAGATTTATCCACCATTAAAGAAGCACCTCATCTCTCAGCTACCAGGTACCATCGTAAAAAGAGCAGAATACTCATGACCCTCCATGAAACACTTTGCCATGGGGATCAAATAATTATTATACATATATAGTGATATAAATGTACATTATAAAAGTAATTCATTATTTATTCTTTCAGCAAGATGATTTGGTCAAGGACTGATGAACAAAAGCCTGTCTCTATATTTTGCTATTAATTTTATGCAAAGCTACCAGCTAGGTACTAGCTCAGAGGACAAGGACATTACTGATCACATTGTCGTTCTGGACGGGGGTCATCAAAAAAACACAGCATCACAAGCTTTCACATTTTGGAAAGATCCTCACTGAAATGCCACATATCCACTAGGGTCTTGAAAACCAACAAGCTTCACAGAGAAATTTTTAAAACTATGTGCTTTGGTGGGCACTACAGCAAAGGATTGGCACACTATGATCTTTACCTAGCAGGCCTCAATCGTTTATTCAATTTCAATTGTTTAAAAATTATTTTGATTTTCCACCTTTTTTGGACAGAAAGGAAGGCCAGCATTTCAAATAGTTGCTGCTGAAGAAAAGCTGTCACGCTTCCCTTTTCGGACAGCAGTACCCCCTCCCTTGGCAAACACTTCTCATAAACAGTCTCTCCAGGGATGACTTTTTGGACACTTCCCCCATCCTTGTTCCCAGGGCAATCCCACCACAAAGTCATGGATTTAGTTACATAATTTTAGTATCTCTCTTTCTGAGTAGAATAAGGAGTATTTCCTTAATATTTCTCAGAAAATCCACACATCTTTGGTGTTCCTATGCCATGACTTATGTTGTCAGTGATACAGCTGACCCAGCCTTTGGGAAATGCAAGAGGCTCTGCTCCTTCAGGAGACCCCTACTCCTCACATGCACACCAGTGGGCCTGTCTTTCAGGGGGTAAAACGTCAGCCATGAAGTTAATTTCAGCTTTGATGAAAGAAGTTGTCATTCTGTCTGAAGACCCAAAAGATATATAGTAACAACTTCAACGGAGCTAGTGACTGAAGAGCTCAAAGACCAGGTTGTTGGTCTCCCAGGTACCTGCATGGATCTTCCAAAGAAATCAGATTTTTAAAGTAAAAAGAAAGATTGCTATTTTGTTTAAACTTTACAACATTTGTATATTCTAAAATGAATAGAAGGATTTTGCTGAAGCGTTCTCCAATAACTTTCCTGTTCTGAGTTTAGATTATACACCATATGATGTCCTAACAAAGGCATCAGCGGGACAAAATTCCCCTTGTTATGAAAAAGTAAGATTACATGTTAAAAGATTGCATCTAGATTGCAGACTCTCATAGGCAGGAACCCTGTCTAGATTTAGGTTTTTAAAATGATGAATAAAATACAGCCCTTATCTTGATTGGATCTGCTGACACAACCATAAAACTAATTGGTGGTTTTACAGGAGCAGGTCCAATCCTGATTCCATTGAAGGCAATGGTATTTCAACCATAATAGAATCAAGTCAAAATTTCTCTTGAGTCACAATTGCCTCTATAATTGTGTTAAATTTGAAGAGCAAAGTTAAGCAGATTAAAGATGCACAGCCTGGGCCAGACCTCAAAAGTATGCAGCATCCACACTAGAACACAAGTTTTACCTCAGCAGCAGCCTGTGGAACACAAGTATAAAATCTTATCCTCAAATCAAAAGTAGCTGCAGATATCTGCCAGTATAAAAGGAATGAAAAACAAACAAAAGGGTTTTATAGAAGGGGAAAATATGGATTTGCACTATAACAAGCTTTACTTCTTAAGCTTTTTGAATGTGACACAAATGAACCACATTACTGCACATCGCCAAATCAGCCTAAGCACATTCAAACTGCAAAGCAAATTTCAACCTAGCCAAAATCCCTAATGAAGTCCCCACAGGGCAGGCCTTTTCTACTCTGTCTTTGAAAATGATGAATGGCAAAGTGGGAGAGAGTGCCACATTCACATACCACTGGCTCCTGAATCAGAAACAGAGCACATCACATCTTTATCTGATGCAGTGAATAATCCCCAAGCACATCTCAGTGTGTCACTGCTGCTGATGCTTTTAGCATGTCACTTCAACACAGTATTCTCAGATCAACCAAAGACACTGAACCTTTTCACACCTCTGTATCATTGCACAGCCAGCTCCAGGAACACTCAGGGCTGCACTGACGGGAAACTACACAACTGCAATAAAAAGAATCTGAAGATGTCCCACGCTTGCTTGCTGCATATGATTTGGGTTTGCAATGCAGTTATGCCACTTTAACAACTCCCTGCTGTTGAAAGGGAGCTCAGCCCTCCAACCATCCCACACTGCACCTGATTCTCCCACTGAGCCCTAGTTCTTGCCCACACAGGCAGCAAGCCAGTTCAGGAAGCTGAACATTTTTCTGTGGCTTTATATCATTCAACTGATCTCCTGACAGGTCAGATGAGTGCCA
The DNA here is from genome assembly GCA_013399835.1 of Leptocoma aspasia. Lineage (NCBI taxonomy): Eukaryota > Metazoa > Chordata > Aves > Passeriformes > Nectariniidae > Leptocoma > Leptocoma aspasia. The sequence continues at coordinate 10,565 of VXAX01002066.1, forward strand.
GTGTTGGAGCATGGAAGAAAGCAGAAGCGTGCAGCACTAGCAGGGAATCAGAACTGCCCTTTCTGGAAGGGGCTTCCTGCAAGGTCACATTGGCTGCCTCCTCAAGCAGCAGCACCTCTAGTCTCCTGTTTTCATGAGAACACAAAATTTCAGACACCTTTAGATAGGGGAAAGCAAATCATTAAACTAAGGTTTGAGCAGAATCTTACTTTACCAAAGCTTAGCTTTATATACACACACATACACATAAACATATGTATGTGTATATATATATATATACAAACATACACATACACACACACACACATAATTTATATAGATATGTTCATACTTTCCTGTCCCAGGCATGTAGTGAGAATCCAAAATCAACACAGAATTGCAGACCAAGGCAAGGAGATCACTGAGGGTTTTCTCCCAGAAAAAATTATCTTCAGACCTAGTAAGCATTTAAAATTAAGTCTTCTGAGGAAGACCATAGACTTGAGGAAAAGGGTAGCATCTATCTCACAGAACACTACTAGTAAGTGTCCCTCTTTGGTGACAGTGTTATAGTCTGTGAAATTCTGATTTTAAAATTTTGTAATGTAGAATTTTCTACAGAGTCCTTCATACCTTGCTGAGCAGGTTGCAGTTCCTGCCTCATTCCCCATGCTGGTACTTGTGGGGAACACCATTTAACACTACCCAGCTCTCAGCAAAACTGCCCATCCAGATTCTAAGAGTGGTTATCTGCAAAGGTGAAGTAGATGACGTAACTCAAGTATATGGACTTTTCTCAGATCTATACCCTCCACAAAGGAAATGTCCACAGTCACAAAACCATTTTCTACTGTACAGTGCAGAGAAAGCATTTATGTCTCTTCTACACCTCCCTGCAAAAATCCCTCTGGCCACCTCAAAAACCCATTTCCTCACAGCCTGAATCTTCCTCATTATGCAGCCTAAGTTTTCTTGTGACCTATTCAAACCAATTCATTCTTGTACTCTATTTCAAGGACTTGTTTTTCCTCCCTGGTGTTACACCTCAAAGTATTTACAGAGAGCAAGAGCATATTCTCTCAGTTTTCATTCTGCAGGCGAGGTCAAGATCTTTAGAGTCTATCATTTGATAGTCTTTTCATCCCTCTGATCATCCCAGTATGACCTTTCTGCACCTGTTTTTGTTTGAATTCATCTTTCTGAACACAGTGACCAAGTGCATTTTGCATTTAGACTGGATTCTCCTTGTGTTGTATGAAGTGGCACTGATAGAGCTCTCCTCATGTGTAAACATTTTAGGCCCTTCAGGTCACTAAGGCCCTTCTGTGAGGTTGCCTCCTGTGTGTGCTGGAAATACTTCCCAGCTTTGCAAAAAATGTCACTAACACACCACTACCTTTTTATGATGAGATGTTTAATGTCCCTAATAAAACCAGGGAATAAAATCAGTCCAGAGACCAATCCATAAAAACTCCACTAATAGCCTCACTCTAGTCTAACACCTTTCAGCACTCCCCATTGCTGTCTTCTCTTCAGAGTTTTCACCATCTATCATACAAGTCTTCTAATAACACTCATTCTACCCACTGTAACAAACACTCTCTTCTGTAGGTCATACCTAACACAGCCCTGCAAATCAGCACAATTTTCCATTTCTAGAAAAAGATATTCCTACCAAAAATAAAATACTACGCCTGCCTGAAACTATTTATCCTGCTTCAGTAAACTCATCATGCATGTACTTCCTCCACTCTTCCATTTAAAAGGGTGTTCCTAACATCCCAAGCACATCCCAAGCCAGACTGATAGCCCTCCAGCCAAGCACAAACCACACAGCCCGAGGTACACACACACCCTCGGCTGGAAAACACCTGCATTGCCTCGGAGGGAAGCAAACAAACCCTCACCCAGGGCTTGCTCCCACCTTTGTGCTGCACCTTCCAGTGACCTGGGAGGGAACTACTGCGGCTGAAGCCTTTTTGCTTGGCCAGATTTGTTTTCCAGTTTCCTGCTTCAATTCCCCAGGCAGCAAAGAAACACTTGTGCCAGCAAAAGGGAGGGGATGGATGGCTGGAGGGAAAATAGCCACTTCTTTCAGCAGCAGGCTGCCCCTGCTCCCTTTGTTCATCCCACAACAGGGAGCTCCCCAGACCCATTTACTCTGTGAGTAAATGAAGCTTCTCTCCCTGTATGCTCCCCTGAACTCTCCTTCCAAGCACTATTTCCCCCTTCCTCAACAACTCCACCATCTCTACTCCTGCGTTCCTCTCCCCACCTGCACATCTTTCCTGGCAGCTGCTCCAGATCTTGCAACTACCAAACCACCCAAAGGAGTTTACCAGAAACAGGGCTAGCCCAGTTAGCATCCACATTCAGACTGTATTGAATTTACACTCCCGCCTGAATACACCATGTTGGTAAAGACTTCTGTTCCCTTTCCAGGCATATAGCTTAAAATTTTTTCACCTTATAAAATTTTTAGTACACATTTCAGGGCCCAAATCAGCTTTATTGCAGCAATTTCCATTTTATCCCTATGCTTCTACATCTCTAAGACACAATCTTTTCTGCAACCTGCCCTTCTCCCATTCTCTGCAGACCCTCTGCCAGGCCCTCACAATCTTCAAATCCTTACATGCAGTTTCACCCATGCTGGGATACCATTTCCACAGGATTTCTGCATCTCTGACAAAGTTTCAAATTTCCTCCACAATCAGAGCCATAATCACCTTTTTGAACTGGGCCTCTTCAGAGTTTGCCCATCAAATTAACTACAGGCCTGCTTCTTGCAGTCTCCTGCTTAAAGCAGATTTACCCAGGGAGACACAAGTTGCTGTCGTCAGTAAAAGACACCATCAGGTTTTTGATCATGGCAGTGCCAGGCTTTCCTGAGCAAAGCTGCTCGTGCAGAAAGGCTGACCACTCCTTGCAAGTCACCTCCACAGGAATTGCCCTCTGTCTCCCCATTTATACCATTTACCAGAACTCACTTTATTATTGTAAATAATAATAATAACAACACAAGCAGAAGGGTGTTAAACCAGGTGCTGCAGCCATTATCCCTCCTGGAATTTGACCACTCTCAGCCTAGAAGTCTCTGCCTTCACTCAAGGAAATTGCTTTTAATTCTCCTTCCAAAAATTGTGCACTGAAACTGTCCTGTTACCAGGCTCACCTCAATTGTGGTACCGGGACACTGAGAACAGATAATCCAGGTTATTATTTTTTAAAAAATCAGCCTGAAACATATGGAATTGTTTTAGATCAGAGGTATTTAAAAGGAAAGTGTGATGGTACTGGAGGGTAATTTATTAATTTATCCAGTTCTTAGATATCTGTAGTAATTATATACTTGGCTCAAATGCTGTTACTAACATGCACTTTCAACCTGCTTTTTTCTTCATGCTGTTTCCGTGCACCTTGACCTACCATTTGAAGGGCTGAACAATTCCCTTCCTTTATTTGCACAGGAACATAAAAGATATTTTTAGAATGCAGCCAAAGAAATCCTTGCCTACACCAAGCAATTTTCAGTAAACTATGACAAATTGTCCCTATTTTATCAGAAAAATGTATGTTCACCAGTCTTTGTAGCTTCATAGCCCTTCCAGGACTGTGGGGACCCAAACGAAAGCATAAAACCCTGCAGGTGCAGCCCTGCTGAGACAATAAAGAGGCATATCGTCACCTCCCTGCACACTTACTGGGAAAACATGTTTCTTCAAGGACGGTACTCTCTCTCTCCTCCTCCTCCTCCACCCTCTCCCCAGTGTTTTAGGAGCAAAAGGCAAGTTTAGTCTCCCAGATCAAGCTTCCAGTTCACTTTTTAAAGGACAGCAATTTATGACCCTGTTAAAAGGGTTCCTATATCTCACCTTGCAGCACACACCCTCTAAGTCTGCAACTCAGAGGTGTGGAGCTTCCCTCCCTGGCTCCTGATCTGGGCTCTTCAGCTCTGTCCCAGCTGCTCTGTGAGTAAATGAAGCTTCTCTCCCTGTATGCTCCCCTGAACTCTCCTTGCAAGCACTATTTCCCCCTTCCTCAACAACTCCACCATCTCCACTCCTGCGTTCCTCTCCCCACCTGCACATCTTTCCTGGCAGCTGCTCCAGATCTTGCAACTACCAATATTCCTCCTTAGCACCCAAGCTGAGCTGTCTTTTGCCACCTGCCAAGGGCACAAGGAGCAGTGGAGGCACCAGCATTTCACAGAATGTTTTGGGTTGAAAAGGACCTTTAAATCTCATTTATTCCAATCGCCTGCAATGCATATCTTCAACTACATCAGGTTGCTCAGAGTGCAGTCCAACCTGGCTTTGAATGTTTTTAGCAATGGGGCATCTACAGCATCTATTGGCAACTTGTTCCTGTGCCTCACCACACCCACCACTAAAAAAATTTTTCTTTATATCCAGTCCAGGGATCTCCTCTGAGGAGAGGAATGGGGCAGGTGCATATCTGTGGGAGATCAGTGAGGTGGGGATGCTAGCAGTCAGATGCAGCACAGCTCTCTACTGCAGAAAAACCTGGGACAACCAGGGCAGCTGAGGCAAGTGCGTCCCATGTTCCTGCTTAGTCTATGCTTGAGGTAGCACACTCAAGCATGATGGGGTGCCCATCATCCCCACTGCACATTGTCCCCCCTCAGAGGACAGCATGCAGTGGGAATGATGGGCACCCCACAGTGTGGGGACACATCACGGCCTGCCACATGGGTGGCAGCTGCTAATGTTCCCAAGGGCAGCATGACAATGGGCACAGCCTACAAAAGCATAAAGGTGGGACTGATCAGAAAGACCTCCTTCCTCCCTCCCTCCCTCCCTCCCTCCCTCCCTCCATGGCATGGCCCTGAGGAACACAGCTAAGACACATTTGCTAATGTCCTTGCCAGACATGTTAGCAAGAGCTGTTTGGCACCTGGGAAGGAAAAGGTCTTCATGTCTTGTATTAACACCCTTTGGGTCCTATCTGTAGTTTGCATTTTTCCTCCTTTCCAGTGACAAGCACAGTGGCTGCTGTGAAACATGATGAGTCATAGCTGCAGGCTGCCAGGGAAAGGCAAGGTAAAGGGAAAGCAGGGACAGATGAGACTGGAGGGAAAGCTGCTATCACTAACCAGTCTCCAAGTCATTGTTAGGTAGCTACCACTGGTTTCTCTGCAGCACCATGTGCATGTATTTTCAGCTTTCCCTGCCTAAATCCACGGCATGAGGAGGAATTTGAGAACAGCCACATTATGTTACACATCTGCCTGAAAGCAGCATGAGAGGCACTGTGCTCTTCTGACCAGAAAATGCAGCAGGAACTGCCCTCTGTGAGAGTGGGGAGGTGGGAAGAGCTTGTCAGGCAGCTAATCTACGAGGAAAGCAGAACTTTCAGAAGGCCAAGAGGAACGTGTCTGGATGAAGATATGCTGAAACTGCCTTTACTGTTGTCTTCCATGAAAACCGGCAGCAATCACCCACCCTGGCTGCTCTGCTTTGCCATATGTCCCATCTCCAGTAGTGCCACAATTACGCTGGGAAAAAATCTTCCTGTGTCAAATGTTTCAAACACAAATATAGAAGAATAGAGGTCTTTTAGGTCACTGATTTGGTTCATGCCTAATGTATTTTTCATGCAGTAATTCAAATATAAATATGATAGTGTCAGACACAGGGCATCCATTCCAATAGTGTCAAATACTGAATGCCTCACAAGCTGTGAACCTAAGCACCTACTTAGATCCCCAACGCTAATGTAGAGCAAGACCAAGTATTTCTTAGGCTGCTACTCAGTTGTTTGTGGGTTTCCCACCTTAGGAAACATAGCCACAGTGTCATAAGTGTACCTGCTCCATGACAAAGCTGATGCTATTCACAGCCCTTAGGGAAGAATCCAAGACAGAGGGATACACCTCACAGCACAGCAGCACAAGGACAACTTACTGGTGCTACAGAACAGTTCATCTAAAGAGATTGCTCTGCTTAATGCAGGTGAAAAACCGATTTAAGTTTTTCACAGTCTACCACACATCAGTCTCAAAACTAATCTCGTTTAACCTGATTGTCTACTTTGCCAGAGAGATAATTCTGTCCTGGATTGTGCCTTGCTTCTGGTTCAAGCTGCAAATTTATTCCCATCAAAGAACTTCTTTTCCAATTAATTGCATTTTTTGACCAAAACCAAAACCAAAACACTGTCACTTAAAAATGTCCAGCCAATTCTACACAAAAATCTGCTCTGAGGTCTGCTTATCTCAGTGTTTCTAAGAGACCTGACAGTTGCTGAAATATAGGCACTAGGATTGCTAGTGTTGACAAGGCTTTAAAGCATCATCACACAGAGTAGCCATTAGAGGTTATATTTCATTGGAAGTAATGTAATTCAATTACCATCACTCTTTAGTATGTCCCATCTCTGGAGGCTGACAATAAGCCATATCATCCATCAGATTTTAACCTGAACTTTGCATTCTAGCCTCAGAGATTGCCAGTTCTCCATTATGAATGGCTTCATATTTTTAGTGTCATTTCTTAGGAAAAAGAGGTTATCCAATTATAGTGTACATCCATTTGCCTGCTTGTGTCTCCTTCCTTTGCTTGTCAACCAGTTTCAATCAGGAGGCAAAGGTCTTCAAGAAAATTAAGTCCCTATCAGTTTTGCAACTAATCAGAGGCAAGGTAAAGAAGATAAATCATTTGCACATCCCACTTGGGAGTGGTGAGCTATGTAATCCCTGCAAACTGACAGTCCAGTGAGCATGGACAGCTAACACTGTCTCTTTCTCCATACAGAAAACACAAAAGGCTGAGGAATTTGTGCTACTGCAGGGACAGAATGCCAGAGAGACCTATGTCTTGTACTGTGAGACACAGCTCCTTAGGAAAGCAGGCTCCTTTAGAACAGCCACTCATGGAACAACTATTTTATAAATGCAGTGAGCTTACTAATTTACAAAGAATTTCTTGTGCATATTTCTTCAGCAAAGAATGTCTTGAGTAATTCACTCTGACAGTCAAACGTATTGCAAATACAAAACATAAATTGCACAGGAAAGTGATGTAACATTTGCTTTCCCAAGTCTATGCATTTAAGCTTTATCAATAACCACATTTCCTGTCTCAGAATATCTGAAATGCAGAGTAACTGATTCACTATGTTTATATGTTTAAACAATTACTCTTACTGATGATTATCAACATTAGTGATTCATATTACTGTTGTTGTTCTGCCTTTTTGCTGCCTAACTGAACCTGATGTACTCATGTACTTTGCTAGTTCTTTATCACATTTATCAGCTGCACAAGGATTGTGACTTATGACAACTTACTCCTCACAGGCAACTGGTTTACACCTGTCATTGCATCCATTCCTTTTCTTACTCCCTCTCCATCCTTCCAAACTTTACCTCCTCCATATTGGAATTTATGCTAAATCCCTTTTCTTTGGCCTTTCCCACTCACTGGCTCTCACCATCTCTGCCTCTCCCCCTCTCCCATGTCCACTCATCCTCCATCCCATCCTTGCCCCTCATTTTACCACCTTTTTTTCTGCCTCCCACATACACTGTCATTATCTGTATCTTCCAGCTTCCTCACCTGGCTCGCTCTTTCCTCAGAAGATAATCTTCTCACACAAAATTTTGCTAGAAAGAGATCAATTAACCTAGACACCCTTATGGAAACAGTTCTGCTGGGCTTTCCTGGTTTCACTAGCTCCTGGTTTCACTCTCCTACATGGATAATATACATGGACGCTGGACTTCCCTCTTACCCCTTATGTTTTCACCTCCAATTCACCACCACTCACCACCATCAGCTCATGTTTTCTCCTACTCTCACTGCCATCCTCACCCTTTTCCCTCTTACTGCTACTCTCCTGTGACACAGGTATCTTCAATTACGTTCAAAGCCCTTCTCTATCACTTTAACTTCTTTTTGAGTGTTTCTCTTCAACATTTACAATATCAATGGACCATTGTAACCTTCTCCTCTGCTTCTAAGGAACCCCTATGAATGCACAGCTTCACTTCACTTCAGATATTTGCTTACCATTCAATCCTGCCATACTCTTCCTCAAATATAACTGCTTCTCTAGTCCTTGTTAGCCTTGGAGGTTGATATTTTACTGCTAGAAGAGGTTGCCTTCCACCATCTGGGGAGTTATCTGACAAATTTCAGATGAACCTGCCCACGATCTACTCAGGGTATGAAGCCTGTTGTACACCCGATGCCTCAAATATTCCCAGGTAAGAGCCACGTCATACAGACACATGCACAGATACACTCTCTCTCTCTCTCTCTCTCTCTCTCTCTGCTCTGCTGGAAGACAGCCCATGTTGCCAAGAACAGTCACCCATCAGCTGCAGGTAGGCTGGCAAACTCCCACATCTGAATTACCAAGTTTTACCCCTCCCTCACACCCGTTACTCACTCCTGCTGCCACCCCTCAAGGAGCACCAGCAAAACTTTCAGGACAAGACCACCAAGCCTCTTGCCCTCATTCCTATACTTTTTATAACTTCTGTCACACTCCTGTTTCTCATTCTCTCATCCACGTATGCCACTCTTTCTCTCCCCCTCTACCTTATTTTGTCAATTCTTAGAAAGCTCTCTGCCTACACACAAAAGGAATCCACTTTGTCTTAATTTAGGTTTCTACTGACAGGAGATACTTACAAATCTTATAGTACATCCTTTAGTCTTCAGTGACCAGCTCTGGCCATTGGTCTCTATTGTTTGTCTAAATTGCTATTCATCTGCATTATTACTCATCCCTGATTTTGTCACCTTTTCCCTCTCCCACATTCATTATGTCACCCACAGGGTCTTGTTTTGAATTAGATTGCAAGATATTCAGAGCAGAAAGAGTGCTCATAGAGCACACACACATAGTGCAATGGGAGCTTGTAGGAGCTAGCAAGTGTTTCCCCCACAGAATATAAGGGTCATAACTGCCCAAGGCTAGCAGGAACTCACCGAGCCATACAGTTCCCCTTTCTCATTCATTCCAAGGTAAAGTCCACTGTCGACTCCTCGGATGCTGACCAAGCCCACTGCTATACTGATAAATTCCAGTATACCTATGAAAAGAAGGAAAAAACAAACAATGTACGTATTGTTTCTATTGAAAGATTTTTTTCCAGATAAGACTTATCCCTGAGTGTCAAGCAGCTATTTTCAAGGCTTTTTTCCCATTTTCTGAGTTGTTTGGAAGAAGATGAGGGCAAAATTAATATACAATACTTCAAGTACTTTGGGTCTTTGTTAGAATGATGCATTGCAGACAGCATTAATGTATCAAATTAAAAGATTCCTCCCAATCTTTCTCAGCATTCCTAAACACATATCTTAAGCTCAGTTTTTCTGATTTGCACAACTGATAATACATCCAGAGGGAAAAAAAGGTTTTGAGATTGCCAAAATTAGCAGGAATGAGGAACCTATGAAACTTGTCTTGCAAAATAAATTCTGAAAAAATACATTTTAATCAGAATTGTGAAATAAAGCAGTTACACATGGAACCAAAAAATCACCTTTCAGACATCAATGAATCAGGAATACAGGGAAAGATTTACTCACAGTATGATCTTCCAGAGGCTTGAGAAATGAAAATCCTTAGTATAGTCCAGTGTCATGCATTTCTGTTTAGATAGTAACCAGTAATTTCTCTGATGTGTTATTTACTCATCTAAAATTTAGACATTAAAACATCCTACACCTAAGTGTGATAGCATGTACATGATTAAGTTTTCCCATGCAAATAACAGCAAGCTTACAGAGGCATTTGTTCACTTAGAAATAAGAATACTTTGCAGAGAAGCACTGCTTCTGCAAATCTCCAAGGTTCAGCATCCACGTGCACAGTACAACAAGTATCTGTATCGAATATTGGCTCATCTGGTTCTGAAGGTTTGAGGATTTTCTGGCACCCTTCCCTGCAAATTGCTTACCTCTTCAGTGAGGATGCTACTGATGAAACCCAGCATAAGCCTAGGAATCTTGGGTTAAAAAATGGAAATTTCTTCCTATTTGGGAGTGCTCATCTAAGACTGTAATGAACTCACAAAAAGTTATCCAGCAACATTCAGAAGCATGCTGCCAGGTTATGCTACTTTCTGAGTCACAAAATAAAGTGTGTCCTGCACAGAGTAGCATTTTCAACATATTATGTGAATTTTCATGTCGAAGCACACTGCATAACTATTTTTTAAAGCTTATTGGAAATTATATGTACATGAAATAACAGAATAACAGTATAGTGTGTGTTGAGTCTCACGTGGCCAATAAAAAAGCACTTTCGTGGCTTTTTTTAACAATTAATTTGGCATCTCCCACAAAATAGTTGTGCACTAATCAATAGCAGGCATGAATCACATAGATCTAACATAGCACAAGTTGAAGCCAATAGGGAAAATTTATAGCCAAGCTAATGTAAAGATGAAAAGTATTCCCTGTAAGGGAGTATTGATTATTACCTTATATATTATTCAGCACTACAAACACCACAGGATTATTGTTTGAAAACCTTTTTTTAAGGCCTGGGTATTTTAAATTATTCTCTACATATGCAGAAATAAAAAATACTGGGAGGAAATATTTTGCAACTATGTAATAATTTAAGTCATGTAAAGTGGCAGCATGCCGTTTATCTGGTGTATGTAGTATCTCAGATACAATTGATCCATTGAAACAATTTTAAAATTCCCATTATATCTGGACATGCAATACTTCTAGATTTCTTATTAAGGCTTTCTCTCTAAAGCTTTTACCAAAATATCACATTACTTGATACATGTTACCAAGTAATTTTAACTGAATTTAAATCTTACATTAAGTGTGTATTAGACACTACTATAGCTAAGTTAGTGAGTCTGGCATTTTTCATATCAGTCCAAATGTAGTCTTTAATTGCTGTCATCATTTCAAATATTTGGATCCATGCTGCTTAGTGCATCAAAAGAACAAAAAAGGCACTGTCATGTCCTATCGTAAGTGCAGAAAATTAATTTAAGGTACTTGGCAAAGAACATCACATATTTGAGATCAGAATAGAGAATTCTTCATTTGAAATACTCAAAAGCCTACTCACAGCAAGTTTTATGTGCCATATTAAGTCCTTCAAGAGATTATCTGGGGCCTAGCATACAGTCTTGCAGAAGTCTTGTCAGTTTAAGGATTGCATTCATCCCACAGTTCCATGCATATACAGATAGTACTTAGGACCTGAACTGGATATTAAAATAGATAATTCTCTTCAAAATGAGGCTGTATCAAATGAAAATCAGGACAACTCCAAACTTTGAAAGCTAGGGCCCTATTTATAGCTAAAAATGTGGAAGGGAAGAGAAGTAGAGAGGAAATAACTCGGTACATGGGGTGCTGAATTTCTCCTCACCGCATTGAACTGGTTTCATTAAAGAAAATGCTGAAAGACCCATTCCTTCACAAGGATAGGAAGAAAGTTTCAGGGAAGCTATTTATTCCTTATATGTCCACACCAGCTCTTCACACACTCTCTTCTACATCAGATCCAACTCAGGCCATGCTGAATGGTGCAGGACACCAGTCTGACATAAATGCTGGCCCTGCTCTCCTGACACTCTCACAGGTGAGAGAAGGTGTGTTGCTCACAAAAGGGAAATTTTAATTTTCATCTATCTTAGCTCTGGTGAAGAGCAGGCCTACAGAGGCATTTTCCTTGCCTTTTAGGCAATGAACGCCTCTGTAACTGCACAGTTTTATATTGTTGCTGGTTTGCCCTTTGCCAATTTTTGTCTCTGGCTACACGTTGGCTTTGTTGGCTTTCTTCGTATCAATGGATTGGAGCAGTTTAGCTTTTCCTTAGCACTGCAACGGACCATCTATGACAACGAAGACGGTGAACAACTATCTCTGCCAGCCACCTCTTTGTACGGCTTCCAGGGGAAGGGGAGCTCAGGGGGAGCGGTGGGGGACCCTCCAGACTGTCCTCTGCCCGGGCTGCCGCGGAGAGCAGCGGAGCGAGGAAAGCGGAGCCCTTCGTGGCTAAGAAGCCGCCGGGAGGTCAGCCCAGTGATGGGGCGAGGGAAGGGGCTTCCCCTGCGCCCCCCTGCCCCCGGCGCCTCCCTCTCGGGAGGCTGCGGTGCGGGGCTGCGCGGAGACACGCGGGGCTGAGCGCTCCGCCGGGATGCGTCCCGCCTGTCGCAGCTGTCACCACCCCGCCCGCTCCCCCACATGATGCCAATTAAAAGACGCGAGCGCAGACAGACACAGCACCCCCAGGCAGCAGGGCCCTGCTTCAGTTTCAGGCTTTCACAGCGCCCTTGCCCGCCCCCCCATCCCCTCCCCTCTGCAACGCTCAATAGCGGAGGAGACTGTCGGGCCTGCTCGGCGCCTTTCCCTCCGCCTAAAACCTGGCCCACGATTCCCAGTCCCGGGGGCCAGAGCCTTCCCCGCATGCATCACCTTCCCCCCGCCCCGCCCCGCCCCGGTCTGCTGGCTCTCCCCANGCGCGGCTCCCGCAGATGATGAACGCAGCGGTTCCTTGTAGCAGCAGGTCCCGGGGAGCGGAGGTCACCTGCTGACAAGCTTTTTTTTTTTTCCTTTTCCTGCATGCTCCTATTTTTTTAATGCTGTGCATGCAGTACTTGTGCTGACGCACAGAGGCACGCCTCTCCGCTGTTACAGAGTTCCTGAATTTACAATGACTCTACTGTCTAGCCAATGCCCTACACTAAAGGAGACTGCATCAAAAAAAATTTCTTTTGTGACCCGGGAGAGATAAGGCTTTGATCACCTGAGATCACATTACGGGGGGGACCCAGCCGGGTTCTCCCGGGGAGCTTTTCTTTTAGAGATGGACATCTTGCTGCAGGAATTGCGAAATGCCAGGGCTCCCAGAACCGGGCGAGTATAGACACACAATATGGCTCGGTTTATTGTACGCAATAGGCACACATCCAACACAGCATCACAAAAGAATTACTCTTATCTGATGTCTCTCCAGAGGTGTGTGCGGGGAGGGGGATTCCCACAGGGCAGAGCCCAGAGAGGAGTTTACGCGCAGCCCCCGGGGTTTTCTCTTTGTCCTCCTTATTCCTGGAGAAAAACTTCCTTCTGACGCGTACCCCCGCAGTCACACACGCGCACGCAGGTTTCCCGCACACGCTCGGAGGAGACCATGTGAGCCCGCTTTCCCCAGGGCATCTCCCGAGTTGGGATGCAGACCTCCCCAGGATCACTTCACAATCACCAAAACTCAAATAGCATCAGCTATTCTGTGACCTTCCTGCAAACACAACAGCAATGTCACGGCACTGATACAAAAGTACCGAGATCCCCTTCCCCCCCGCAAAGAAGCCGGGAGCCCCACGGCATCCCACGGGTTTGCCGTGCCCGGTCTTCCCAACTCCGGAGCGAGCAGGGGCATCACCGGCGCGCTGCATGAAGAAAAGAGTTATCACCGAGGCGCGTCCTGGTGGGGGGGTGAAGAGGGAGATCAAACCGACAAGGACAAAAAAATCAATCTATTTAAAGCCAAGGCGCTGCAAAGGGTGGAAGAGCTGCCCCTCGGAATTGTCAGCTTCCTACAACTGCGGCTGGAAAGCCATTTTTAAAAATAGACGCCACGAATAATGTGGTCACCGCCGCCTCGCGAAGGGAACAGCTGGCGGCCCTCCTCCGGGGGCGGCGGGGCCCCGNAACCTGCGGCGGTGGCTCAGCAGCTACGCACGGCGTCTGCCCGTGCCAAGGAAAACGCCTAGCTGCAACACACCCCCGCCCCATTCCCCTCACTACGCGTCTGCCTTAAACACTTTCCGCACTTTTTCTCGCTAGCAAGCGTGGATGTTACGCCCCCGGGAGAGCCGCGACGCTGCCCCCACCCCGCACCCAGCCCCGGAGACCCCGGGCGGGCGGCGTGGGAGGGAGGAAGAGCCTGTAAGCAGCGTGAGAGTGTCAGGAAGCAGCGGATGGAGGGGGATGGAGGATGAACCTGCGACCATGCGAGAGCCTCAGTCCTCTCCTCCCCCGTCCCTCCCTCCCCGCTTCCCTTATGAGCCCTTCGGAGATCATCTCCTACAACACCGGCATTATCTAAATAGCTTCACAAAGCAATAAAATACAGCTTAGATATCGTTCAACATCTGGCATTAAAATACAAAGAGAGGAAAAAAAATCAACACAGGACTTTGTTTTTACGACCGAATTTAAGTGCTGTCAGGTTGGTTCACTCACAAGTTAACTCCTTCCAACAGCTGGGAGCGTGGCGAGCTAACCTGGCATATTTTCCGCACCCCTCCTTAAAAAAAACCCCAAAGAATCAGCTCAGCCAGGCTGTTTTAGTCACTTTCATACATTCAATCTGCCTGGCCTTTAACAGACTCCCTGGCAGCCGAGAAGCTCCAGGCCCACTGGACTCGCGTGTGCGTGTGCATGTGTGCGTGTGTGCATGCACAGGCTCTTCGGAGCGGCCGGGGCCAGCAGCCCTCCAGCCCGCGCTACTGAGTCACAAATAGTGTCCCCTGGAAAGGAAACCCAGGGAATGCTCTTTTCAAATTGGCTGCCAGCCTGACACGCCACATAGCTCGAGAAAGGCAGGTTTTGGCGCAGGATTCCCGGCTGGTTCCGGACCCCACCTGCGCTCCCTCTTTCCCGGGGCGCCTGTCACCGGCACTGCCGCACGGCTGCGGGTGCGGGCTCGGGCGCGCAGAGAGCCCGGCTGCGGGTCGGCGTGCCCTGCCGGTAAATCCTCGCCGAGCAGCGAACCAGACAGGGTGTGCAATTCGGGCAGTTACTAGGGCAGGTATCGGCAGAGAAAACGAAAGAAAAGCCCTCGTCAACTTGCGTATAGGACGAGAGCCACTCCCTCCAGGAAACTCGGTGAATTTTAAATTGCGGTGGTTAATGATTAAAAACCCTTTAAACTCGCGAAATCAAATAATTCAGCAGAAACGTCCCGAGCAAAAATTCCACCACCGCCACCACCACCTCCCAGTACGCGTCTGCTCGTAAGCAGAACTTGGGGCTACACAAACATCGCTACCGAGCACCCGGCGACTTCGGCGAGGGCTCCTGCTCCGCCGCGGTGGTGCCGCCCGTGTACCTCTGCACCCCCGGACACGTTCATTTTTCCTCTCAGCGGATCAGCCATCAACACAAACCCCCTTTCCCGCCCGCCTCGCACCCCCCACCGTCCCCCCGCCCGCAGTTCTGTCCCATTATTTCATCACATGACCACTAAAGGGTTAAGGATAATACCTACCAAATCTGCTGTGGTCTTGCCTGGTTCCCTGGATAGTACCATTGGGGAAGATTTCTAAATGAAATCCAGTCCTGCAGTATAGCTGCCTCCGCCTGAGGATCCCCTTTAAATGGTCCAAGTCCGTGACCGCAGGCCCCCTGGGTAGCCCACCTGCCTCAGACTGACCCAGGTGGTCACTTAACAAAACCGGACTATCCACCGGCAAAACGGGCACATTCCCAAAG
Organism: Leptocoma aspasia; assembly: GCA_013399835.1. NCBI lineage: Eukaryota > Metazoa > Chordata > Aves > Passeriformes > Nectariniidae > Leptocoma > Leptocoma aspasia. Next base: position 25,993 of record VXAX01002066.1, read on the forward strand.
GGTACTGCATCCTGCACACCGAAATAGTTCCCAACTTCACCTAAGGGAGCCATCAGAAGATTCTGCTTTTAGAGAATGAGAATAAACAATAATGATGGTGCCAAACCCAGGAGATATAAGATTAGGTATATTCCACTCCTCTCCCCTCCCTAGCGCAGTTACAGAGAAAATGTTCTTTCTTCAATCCATTAAATGCATAAATAAAAGTAATATTCTGTTTTGACTGGTACAGGTTCAAGGTCAAACCAGTTAGTCTAAGAAACCACCACTTTATACTCACACACTGACATATTTATAAACATATAGATGTGTATATCTATATAAATGCATATATCCCCAGCTCTTAGCAAGCAATACGGTCTTCAGCCCATCCAACTGTAATAAAGAAAAAAATCCGTAGTTTCTCCATTTGGTTTAAGATAAGAATGACCATAGCAACTTAAATACCTAGGCGTTATAGGGATTTTTTTTTTAAGATGCACAGGCTACGTCAGGATTTATGGATTCTGACTCCAGAAAGGCATGCGCTGTTTTTACTCTATAACAGACTGCATACATCAGCATGAATCCTGCAAAGGGGGAGGGGGGAAATCTCACGTTGTTGGCTGAGATAAATCCAAAAAAAAAAAAAAA
>VXAX01002066.1:27438-50804 GCA_013399835.1 Leptocoma aspasia
CAGAGCTCAAGGACTGGGCACGATGCGGAGCCTTACACGAGGGAGAGGACACTCTGGCAGCCCCTTGAATTGAGCACAAAACCTAAAGACAGGTTCTTTTGGGAATGGTGGGGGGAGAGAGAGAGGCAGAGAGAAAAGGAGGAGAAACATAATATCTTGGGGGCTGGGGGAAGAGATTGCATGGTGTGAATGATGATGTGCACCGCTGAGGTAGCGGGGTCCGGGAAGGTCATTGGTGGAGCCTGGAAAGAGAAGTCTGGAGAAGGAGAATTTTGCAAGGGGGTTAATTAAAAATAATCGACTCTGCATGTCCTCCTGCTCGACGGGCATGCAGTGGAGGGGGTGGCTCTCCTTGCCTTCCCCACCACAAAAGTCAGCAGTCCAGCTCTGACTGGTGCAGCTTTCCTGCATCCCCCCTGCTTGCCAATGTGACTAAACACAAGAGGAGGGAGAGACTGGTTTCCATGTCCAGCAGGGAAACTGCAGCAGGGAAAAGCTGTGTCCTGAATCCACACAAACCTTTAGGGAACTGACTCACGCCAGTGGTGCAGGAGCCACCCCCCCTTTTATTTGACTCCAACAGTCTTTATTGCAATTCGAAAAGACAGGATGCAGAAGCTTCAGAGCAGGGTCACATCACTCTAGTTCTGTACAAACCTACAAAAAGAAACAGTTGCTGTGTGTCAGCCCATGCATTTCAATACACAGGAACAGAAAAAAAATCCTCAACACCAAAGCAGTAAAGTCCTTGTTCTCTAGCAAATAGTTCAGAAGCATTTACCCTTTTTTTTTTTTTTTTTTTAGGATTTAAGGACACTGCTCTCACACACTGGTTATATCAGCATGACAAACTGCAGAATGACTTGGGAAAAACTGCAGAACTCACCATGTCAAAAACTATCATTCTTTATCAAGTGGATCATGGCAGTATCCAGAGGCCCCATTCAGGGCTCACAATTCCATTGTGTTGGATACTGTAGACACATGTAATAAGAGAGATGGTCTATGCCCAAAGAGCTTATGATCTTAACCCATGATGAAAGACAACAGGTGTATAGTACAAACCCATGGGGGAAGGATAAGGGAAAAACAGCCTTGAGAATAATAAGCAACAGGCCCAGCCAGTGACAAGTGTTTGGTGTCAGAAGGAAGTTTTAAGGAGATTTGAAGGAGAACAACAAAGGAGCTTTACGGTTATTAATGGGGAGGTTTTTCCATGCATAATGGCTAACTTGGAAGAGAACATAAAATTGCTTGTTAAAAAATTGGACTGTAGAAAAGTGAAGGTTTGTGCCACTGGCAAAGCAGAGGGGAATATTGCCGAGTGACCATAAGGGCCTGGTATCTGGTGTGCTCTCAGAAAAGAGGTTCCCAGCTCCTTTCTAGTGCTTTAAATTTGCACTTCTAGTCCCAGTGAAAAGTATTATATGGATGATTTTTTCTTCTCTACTTCAGGCTTCAGTATTTTCTATCTTGTACTTCACACCAGCTTACCTTATGAAAAATATCTTAAGGTAAAGAAGAAAGTATCAGTATAGTTGCCTTTTTTTTTAAGGGACTTAAATGAAAGCCCACAGGTTATTTGCTATAGGAAGTTTAGTGTTATAAAAGTATTATCTAAGTTGAGGCTTTGATGTTTGAATTACTCATAAGTATCAAAGCCACACATGAATTATGCAGGACATCCCCAAAATTATGCCCATCTGTGAGTAGGTGGTATTCCAACCTTGCTTCACATAAAATCTATGTGTGATGTGTAATGTCAAACTTACCCCTTACAGAAGTTTGGCACTGCTGATAGCTGGGGCTGTATTAAAAACCTATACTTTTATCCCCAAGACGCTGAGGCAGGAACATCCCTAGCTCCCCTCTACTCGAGATTCACACCCACTTCCCTTATACCCTCCTGGAATTAAAGACTGCATCTGCCACAGTGAGTCATCAAGAGCTTACTCATCAGCTTTATGCAGGATTTCAACTCCTGAGAGCAGAACTGGTCAGAAGGATCCTGCATTTCTTGAGGAGTTCCTGGCACACGTTCTCCTCACATGTACCACACTAATGTGACACCTCTGTCAGGTTTTAGATATTATGACATTTTTAAAAGAAAACTGTTTCATCTGTACTTTGCCTACTTTGCCACCTAGTTTAGTTTTAAAAGATCTTTTCACCTATCATTTTTTGAGTGTCATTAAAAAATAATTCAGCCTGCCAAAACAGTTTTTTCTTGGGTTTTTTGTTTAATTCCCCCCATATTGCATAATTTTACCAAGAACAGGTTCTTATTCTGGACCTTTAATATATCTACCTCATTTATTTTCCAACCTTGCAGACAGATAACTGAAAGACTTAGTTATTAAAAAGAGCGGTGTTATCACTTTCCCATGAAACACATGGCATTCGCCACTTTTTACTAAAATGTCTTGAGACAGAAAACATTTAAAAGCTTTTTTTATATGTATAAATGGAGAATAATATAAAAAGTAATGCTATTTTCAGCTTTCTTGACAAATAAGAATTTTTAGGGTATTTCAAAGCATGACAGAAACCTGGATATAAGACTATTAATTAATCTCATCTCACTTGAGGCTGCTAGAATTGAAACATCAAGATATAAATGACTTGTTCTTTAACACAGAGAAATAGGAGCAATTTTAGGGCACAAATCATCTGACCTATTCTAGGCATCTACTTTAGGATGACATGACTCATGAGTTAAAGACGCTTAATTCTTCCTCGTGTATGGAGGAAGCCTATATTAGATGTAGACTTCTACATGACAGAGGTCTAGATAGGACTGCATGGATCCCACCTGCTGCCTTATACATGTGATTGAGCATTTCCCCAGAATGGCTGGTGAGGGCACTAAACTATTAATACAGCTACACAAATTAACACTCCAAAGAAAACTCATGTGATCTCAGTAATGAAAAATGACTGAAAGACATGATTATCAAACATTAGACTGGCTGGAAATAAAAAAAAAAATTTGTGAAAAGAAAATAAAACAAAACACAACAAAAAGCCATGTGATTCAGGTTAACTGGATTAATAAATGTCTATAAATCTAGAAAATTTAAACTAGAGGAATGTATTTGCTTTCTCACTTTAGAGACTGTAGAAAAAATAGTGGTATTTATGACCAAAAAGATTCCTATAAGAATTCCAGAATTCAGCACGAAAGGGCATGTTCCCAGTTCATCAAATTTTCACACTAGAGTAATGTAAAACATGCAGTTTAGATGGAAAATTCCAAGAAAACACTAGTGTCAGTGTCACCATGTGATACACAGCAACAGTGGGATATCTGACATGGATTCTTCATCTTGTCTGTTATGGTATTTTGTAGTGTACAGGAATTAGTGAATTCACATAAACAAACACTGGCAGAACATGATTTTTGTGATCATCCTCGCGAGGGAGTTATTAGGTTCCATATTTTAAGATATCTTAATTTCAGAACAAAAGTAATACTGCTATTACCAGTCAGATAAAGTCAAGTGCATTGACACAGGTGTCAACACAGTGTTTTTGAATGCATGTCCTTGTTGGTGATACTTGAAGGCAGATAGGGTGGTGTAAGTGTGAATGCTGCCAAATATGTTTGAAATTTCTGTGATGTGTTTATTTGTAGATAGCTTGTATCTGCTGATTTTAGTAATGAATTGATTGTCCACTACATTGCAAGTCCCTCTAGCTTTAGAGCTAAAGTGTCATTGATTGAAAGGAGAAAAAGGGAGGAAATCAGGGTTGCCACGTGTGCAGGTGACCAGAGAGGCCTCCACATGGCAAGCAATTTGTGTAGCAAGGCTCGCAGAACTGTTCATTGTGAGAACCTCTTTGCCACGGCCAGTGCTTTGCTTTGTGCACCCTCCCTGCCCAAGCACACGCAGTGCCTCATCAGAGGTTTCTGCCTTCTTCACGCTCCCATACTGTCAGTGCTCAGTTGGAGCTGCAGTCTCGGTAGCGTTTTCCAGTAGGCTGCAGGGCACCCCGGAGGCTCTTCCTTTGGCTGATAATCTTCCTCTGTAGATCGTTCACTGCTTGAAAGATGAAGCGGCCTTTGTACACCAACCGAGGCACGTAGCTTGACCATCAGCCGGATGCTACTTACCAGTGCTAGACTGGAGCTGCAGCCAGACCTGCAGCCAGGTCCTCGCCACCTTGCCGGGCAGGAAGAAGGTGCCTCTCGGCGTCTGCCCAGCTCGGCAGGAGCTGGGTGCGTGCCCCAGCTCCATGTGCGCTGCGGCAGGCACAGCAGCAGCCCGGTAGTGCCGTCCTCCGACGGATTAGGTGCGTGCCAGCTCCACGATGGCTCTATGCCCGCTTTCTGGAACGGCCAAAGGCCTTGAGAGCTTTCCCGATGGAGGGGATTACCGCTCCCTCCACGGCACCGTGGCCACCCAGGCCATTTCACGCCGGCAGCGCGGGCGGACGGGCCGGGGCCGTGGCCGTGGCCGTGCCCTGGGGCCGGGCTGTGCTGCCGGAGCCGGGCAGGCTGGCTGGGCAGCGCGGCAGGAGCAGCGCTCCGAGCACAGCGCCTGGCCAGGATGCCGCCAGCACCGCTCAGCCAGCTGCGGGGAGAGAGACCCAGCGCCACGGTCCCAGCCGGCAGCACGGAGAGCTGACGGGCAAGACCGTAACGGGGCAGTCAGAGACACCATTCGTCTTTGCGATTCCTTCAGCCGGCTTGGTGGCTGACCATGACCCCGTAGCTGCGACCACAGCTATGGGTCATCAAAGGAGGTCGCCAAGGTCGATGGGGAGCCAAAGGGGAGCACGGGGATGTGCAGCCCAGTTGCTAGGCAAGCATCCTGTGCCCGCTGCTGCTGCAGAAGGGAGCAGTCGCTGCGGACAAGGGAGTGCCGGGCACGGGCCACGCAGAGACCTGGAGGCAGCTCTGCATCAGCCCACAGCCCAGTGGGGTGGAAGTGGTGCTGGAGGCTGTGTTTGGGAAAGGAAGGGCATCTGTGCTCCTGTGGGGTGTTCTGACACATCATCATTTCAGTTCTTTAACTTGTCTAGCCTGTGTTTACTAAGAATTCTCCTTTTCTGCTAATTGTTTCGAAGATATTTCAGTATAGCCATCTCCATAATTTTCTTCCTTCCTGGTTCCAAATCAATAAAAACTTAGTCCTTTCCTACATTATTTTAAGCATACTATCTCCATCTAACACAAGTTCTTACATTATCACTAGGAATTCTTGCTTTACAAATGTTTTAGACAATTGTTGTCTTTTTAAAAACTGGCAGTGACTTTCTTCCCATAGACGTCAGCTCGACTTTATCACTTTTCCCATTTTGCAAATAAATTTTATACTTTTTCTCCCTTCTCAATTTAAAAATTATTTTCGGTATTATATATTGCATTTTTACTCTGACTGTTGTTGTAACCACTGAACCACAACAGGCTTAAAAGTTATCCTTTTCCTGAAATATAGCTTGCTAGCCATCTAACAGAATTCGTTTTCTTCTTCTTTAAAGCTTTCCTACTCTCACTCTCACTTACAGTTTTCCCATTTTTGGGGAATCACTGGGGTGACCGTGCCCTCTCGTGATTTCTTGAGGTATGGTAGTGACGAGAAAGTCCTCTGCTGGTAGTAAATATTGTTGGGTCACTTGGAATGCAGTCACTTGGAAACCTCCACTCTCTGCTACAGTTATTATAATCCTTTGCATGCCGGTGTCTGTTTAATTTGCTTAAATGCTATCCAATTACTTTGTTGATAACTAACATATTTCGCATGGTTTTGCTTGATGATTTTCTTAATCATTCTGTTGCTATTTCACCAATAATTCAACAGTAACACAACAGTATGGAACTGCACTCTGATTCAGTAATGTGAAGGAACAGAATATAACCATTTGCTGTAAGTAACTATCCTGAATGTATACTAATGCTTTCCTTTTGATTGGCCAAGACAAAAGTATGTCTGACTAGAATCTTGCTTGTTTCTCCTGAACTTACTGCTTTGACAGCAAGACTGGAGACACTTCACTCTTGTACAGGGAGGAAAGGGGGAGAAGCTCTAAAGAAGTCAATAGACTGTGGGGAGCCGAGGGGCTGCAAGGTTCCTAAGCCATTCCCCACAGAGGACTGCCATCTTCTGTTCAAGCCATTTCTCTTTGCCCAGCCTAAGTTTATAAAAAAACTGGGCAAAAAGTGACGGTTGAAGAGAAGGGACCACACTGTACAAACTGCCATCAGCATAATCTCTTCATATGCTGTTGTGAGCTACCAAAAATATTTTTTTTAGTGTCCTCTTCGCTGGTGAAGAATTGGAAATGCCTGTGATGTGTGTGATGTGTATCTAAGGTGTTTCAGATAAGGAGTGTTTCTACTCCAGATCTTTGCCATGAACAGCTACAACCCATGTTTGCTGTTACACAGGGAGTTAACGGTAATAGCTGTCTCTTCTAGGTTTAAAATAAGTGAATTCAGGCTTTCCAGAGAAGGAAAAAGAAACTAACAACAGTGGTTCTGAGCTACTACACAGCCCTCAATGTGACTCTCCCTGCCTCACTCTGGATCTCAAGGCACTGCTTTTATGAGGGTCACTAAAACACTTCTGAGTACCAGGCTGTATCTTTATCCCTAGCTGGAATATCTCCTCCCTGTGGAGGAGCAGAACAGAAAAGAGTCTCCATTCCTTTGCCCCCACTCCTCAAAATTCATACTGGTTTCCACATCCTACCCTTCATTTCTCATAAAAAATTGTCAAGGAGATGAAAAGCTCTCTACTAACAAGAATTTGCTTCTCTGCCTTCATGGCTGCTCTTGACAAAAAACAGCTTTCCCACCCTGTTGTTTAGATTTCATCAAAGTCTGCAAACCTGAAATCCTCCATAGGAATTTCAGTCCCCTCCCAGAAGCTCTTATTCCAAGAGAGCTTAGAAATTCATCAGAGGGTCTGAAAAACACATTAGCACTGGGAATCCACAACTAGGATTTCATGCCAGAAATAGATGCCGCCTGAACTACTTTGCTTTTTCTAGGCATTGCAGTGAAATCACTGACAAGCAACGGGGAAATAAACTGTTTGGGAGGTTCCTGTGCTTCCTCTGCTTTAAATATTGCTCTAGGTTTGAGGAGGAGAATGACAATTACTGTCAGGGATTCTCAAGGACTGACTTTATAGCACAACTAAGCATTGAGAACTCACTTCTGCAGATACGGACAAATTGGCTGTGACTACCTTGTCTTTACTGCAGTAGCACTGCAGCCAACAGAACTAAGCATGCAAATGTTGAGACATCAGGCAGACATCTAGTATTAAGTATCCTGCCTTTTTTAATGGGGCACAGGCTTGTGAAGAAACACATGGCAAAACTGAAGGAAAATTATCTTGCCAAGCTTCATGTTATGCTATTTGTATAAATCTTGATATGAACAAGCAGAAGGAATTTGCTTGAACTTTCTGGAATTCATACCTTGTATTCTTGTCTGAATATCTGAGTGTTCCAGCTCTGTATGTGGGAACCCGGTTCTGCTGCCCTGCTAGGGGCGGCTAAGGAGAGCTCTATAAGCTCTGTAAGCTTGCTCCCTTCTCTAGACTAGATGTTCTCTGGTTGTGTCTTCCAGTGGAGTGATGGTGATGACACTGCAAACCCCACTCTTCAAAAAAAAAAATGGAGCAAACTCCCGCCTTAGGTAAACTACCACGGCACCATTCCATTGCTGGAACTTTGACAATTGATGCAAATGTAAAACAAGCAAATTTGAGTCTTTTATTCCCTCAGGTAAAAAATCCTTTTACAGTTCATCACTGCAAACACTCAGAATTTGTGGGCCATTCTCAGTCACAGCTTACATAATTAGAAAGCTGTGGAAGTCACCACAGCAGGACAGATGAAAGCAGAACCCAGGTACACCAGGCACAGGGAGATGAGTCAAAGATGCAAGAACTGCTTAAATATTTACAGAGTCACGCAGTGAATTTCTGGAAAGACTGTTTGCAGTCCAGGTGCTCAAAATACGTGACTCTCAAAAGTGTGAGGACTGAAGGCTTAGTAAATGTTCTTGAATAGTCCTCTCTGTAGATTTGATTGTCACTAAATTTTTCCTGCATGCAGATTTTGGTCTAGTAGTCCCCATATTTTATTTATAATTTAGGTCATATGCTGCTTTCATAACTTTTTGTCAAGTCATTTAAAGCATCTTCGCACAGTATTCAGACGAGCAAATCTTGGGGGTTATTATTATTATTATATTTTCCATTTTCCTTGGGTTTAAGAAAAGTCTATGTAGTGCAGAGTCTATGAAACACTTCAAATTCACTTTGAAACTTTACTTCAATGCTACTCAAAAGTTGAGGCATTAGAGTTGTCTATGAACAGTGAGAATGAAGCTTATTTCTTAACAGTTCTGAAAGGTAAAAATAAATCTGTAAGACTTTTAAGCAATTTTAAAGTGATTTTTTAAGTGATCTCAAACAGTCGTTCATAACACACAAATGTCACATGCAAAAAATAACTACTGGTAACATGCTTTGAAAAAAGTCAGTCTTTTAATAAGGATGTTTTACAAATGGAGTCTCTCTTCAAGAACAGAGAATCAAAAAACTTCCATTACTGAAATAACTTTAAATTATGCATTTATAAGAGCAAACATTAAAAAAATAGAGCCTAAATTAAGACTGAAAGGCTAAGATTCTCAGAGCTGTTCATTGGTATCCTTTTTGGCCAACTAAATTCAAAACCTCTGAAGATGCCTTATATGAGTGCTCAGTAAGCGAACTGCAGGAAATACTTGGAGAAAATTAGGTTCATTAAGATCTCTTCATAGAATCATAAAATTGTTTAGATTGGAAAAGAACTCTAAGATCATTGAATCCAACCATTAACCCAGCACTGCCATGTCCGCCGCCACTAAACCATGTCCCTAAGTGTCACATCTACGTGACTTTTAAATACCTCCATGGATGGTGACTCCACAACTTCGCAGGGCAGCCTGTTCCAATGATTGACAACCCTTTCCAAGAAGAAATTTCTGCTAATATCCAGTCTAAACCTACTCCAGAACAACTTGAGGCCATTCTCTTTCACCCTGTCGGTTGTTACCTGGGAGAAGAGGCCAACTCCCACCTGGCTGCACCCTCCTGTCAGGCAGTTGTAGAGAGTGATGAGGTCCCCCCGAGCCTCCTTTTCTCCAGGTAGAAAAACCCCAGCTGCTCATCATCAGACTTGTGCTCCAGACCCTTCCCCAGCTCCGTTGCCCTTCTCTGGACACGCTCCAGCCCCTCAATGTCTTTCTTGCAGTGAGGGGCCCAGAACTGAACACAGGATTTGAGGTGTGGCCTCACCAGTGCCGAGTACAGGGGGACGGTCACTGCCCTGATCCTGCTGGCCACACCATTGCTGATGCAGGCCAGGATGCCATTGGCCTTCTTGGCCACCTGGGCACACACTGGATCATGTTCAGCTGCTGTCAACCAACACCCCCAGGTCCTTTTCTGCCGGGCAGCTTTCCAGGCACTCTGCCCCAAGTCTATAGTGTTGCATGGGGTTGTTGTGACTCCTCAATGTCTCTAACTGTTTAATTACTTATGTCCTAAGTGGGGATAAGGATTTCAGTGCCTGAGGTTAAGCTCCCACTGTTTAAAACTCCTGGCCTCATCTTTTCGTAGTGAGATCACACTTCCATTAATTTGGAGCACTTTTTTAACATGAAAATTTACTCACTTTACACCACTTCATACCTCCTCAGCCCTTCTGAAAATTATGTCAACCCAGACTAATCACTACAGGTTTCCTATTTCATAGGATACACAGACATCACTAAAGATCTCCTATTTCATGGATATACAACTATGAGTTGCTTTACAGTATTTGGGTAGTCACTGGGGTAAATCCTGCCAGGTTATGGAAAACAGACATGAGCTGCCAAGAAGGCTAATAAGCATTTTACTTTTTAATTCGTGGTATCCTTTTATTCACATGATTCTTAAGCAAACTGAGAAGAAAAGCTGGTGCAGGCAACATGACAGCATGCAATATACACCATGAGACAAAGAACATCTCAAAGTTCAGTACTAAATTCTGCCTGTAACTGGCCTTCCCAGCAATTCTCTTCAAGAGTAGTCCTTAAATAAGCTATTCCGGAGTAGAAGGTAAAATTATATTGTTTTTACATCTTTAAATGGGATTTAAGAACAGAGATCACAGTCTTTACTCCTTTTTCCATTACACACAGAGCAGTCTGACTCCTCCCCTACACTTTTTAGGTGGACAGCACAGGCATACAGCTCGCAGCTATTGTGTGTTCAGGGACTTAGAGCTAACTGTGGCTCCTTTGACCCTCAAGATTTCAGCCACCCTTGTGGGGCTGCAAATGCAAATCCTACTTCTGTCCACAGGCCAAAAATATTCAGCAGCAACCTCAAACCTCCTGAGGCAACATTCACAGAAGTTTCAACAGCTTGATGGTATAGAACTGCATGAGCTTAAGCAGTCTTTCTCAAAGGGGGAACACAGACAGCTCAACTCAAGGTCAGTTATGCCCAGAACTTTACAAAACATTAATTCACACTGAGCTGGAGAGGAAACGCTCCTGACATTGTACTCCTTCTTGAATATATTCACAAATGCAGGCAGCCTTGCTCCTCCTAATGCTGATATTTAGAATACATGTAACTGCTGAAAATTAATATCCATTAGGCTGCACTTACAAAAAAAAGAAGCTTGTTGCATCTTCACTGAGAACCAAACTGGGTATCTACAGACACTAAAGAAGAAAGGGGCAAAATTCCTATCTCATGAGAGATACAGGTCCCAGTCCACCAAACAAACCACCAGCTTGGACTGACAGGCAAGGATTTCTCACGCTGCAGAATGCTGTCTCATTCTCCTCGGAGGACGTCTCTTCCCAGTCACAACAGCCTAGCTGGTTCCCATCAGTTTCAGCATTTCAGTAGTACTGACTGCTGCTGCATGGCAATTACTGTTGAGTCTGCAGAAACTCATCCAATCTCTTTGTGCTGACAGCATAAGATATGAGATTACAGCGTCATGTGAGCTGTTTTTACGTCTTGTCTTCTAGGGTTTGTTTTCTCCCTCTGATTGCTTATAATTACTGAAAGGTTCTTACCCTTCTCTGCTTCTTTACTTTTTGAGCAAGGTGCAATCAACTCAATTCACTCATCCTTGATCTCATCTCCAGTTCTGCTCTCAGTATGGAGCTATCTCATCAGCTCCACATTTCACTGCTGCCTTGCCTTTCTTCTTAGTCATGCTTTAATGTGGCTGTTTGATGACTAAAGCAAGAAATACTTACTCATGTACCGTGTCCTCAAGCTCTGAATCACCGAGCATTTAGCACAAAATTCTAGCATTTTGCTCTTAAGAATAATACCCAGAGACTTTGCAGTGGGTATTAAGACATTTCATCATGTTCCTACCTTTCTACTAAAAATTCATTTAGTTCTTCTTCTGTAACAATAAGATCCTCTTCAATTTTTTTTACTATATTTGTCATCTTCAAACTATGAGACGCCTCAAAGAACTGTCTGTAAAACAGAGACTAAAAGAATATGGAACTCTAGAGCAAGACCCTGTATTTTCATAGCAGCTATGGCCCCTGTGCCATAACCTCTTTGTCAAAACTACCTCAGCACCAAGGGCTCTGCATCATAGCACAGAACATCTTCTGAAACGCCAGGGGCTAATATCCTCCTCCTCCCATTTGTGACATAAGCATTCTCAGCCATGCAGGGTTAGAACTATAGCAGAGCCAGATGAACAGCTGACTTACTGTGTCCTGTCAATGGTGTGCCACATCCACACAGAGACAATCCCCGTTGCACAAAGTGGTCATCAGAAAAGTTCAAACCTCAAGCTCTTCCTTTAATTAAGATTTTCAAAATTAAGCAAAATTTCAGTCATTTTTAAAAATTGTCTTTCTTTGTATTTGTGTGACCATTTTTCTCAGTGATTTCTAAGCGGCAATGTACCTTCAGGAGAGGAATACTCTATGATATATTGGTTGTCTGGAATATTTCTTTTTTACCCTTGTTTAACTCTTTTGCCAGTTTTAGTACAGCCAGCAGTCTTTTACAGATGATAAACCAAAAAGAAACATAACTTCAGATTTTAAATATCTGAAAGTCTGTAGAAGTCCCTGGGAAAAACAAACAAACAAACTCTGCTTCAGTTTAAATTGCATACACAAAGACAAAAGGCAGCACCTTTGGGAATTAAAAATCTCCACAATACAAACGCAACTGATGTAATCACAAAACAATAGGCTGTATTAACATCTATCAATAAATAAAACACAATCTGTGCCACAAACTTGGTGAAGAGGGTTGCGGCACCAAGACTCAGAGGAGTCTAACATGAGCTACAAGAAAATGAAAAGACTTCATTTTTTGTGTTTCTCTTGGATTGGTTTTGAACGGGCCTGTGATTCAGCACTTCCTGACATGAAACCTTGCTCCAGAAGCCTTCCAAGCACAAATCTCATCCAGAATTCAGGAGAAATGTGGTGGATGCAGAACTCAAGGGATGACATCTGGTATACCATGTACAGTGGCAAGTGCTCATACAAGCACATAAACAGCAGCATGTCCCTTCTAACAGAAATTGAGAGATTTGTAGGCAGAGTTGCAGTGCTACGTTATAAAGGCACACTCTAAGTCACTGAAAAATCTAAAAAGAGAACACTCTTTCCTCTGAATTGAAGCTTTGGCCTGGGGTTCTAACCTTCATTTCAGTTTGCGACATGTAAAAGCTACAGATATACAGAATTCCTCTTCTTCCTCTCATCATCATAACACTCTTGATCACAACATTCTTAGATATTTTTCAGGCTGCTGATTCAATGCCCACTGGCAATTCTGTTCTTTCCTCTTCAAGCACATTTTTTATGTTATCCCATCTGAAATTCAAGTCTGGTAAATATAATAAATTTGATTATAACTTAGATTCCCTAGTTATTAAATTAGCTTATTTTCAGAAACCATGCTGAATCTAAAGGAGAAAAAACAGCAAATTATACCTGACAGCTTTAATGCATTTATAACTATATGAATAAAAGATGTGATTCATCATAGATAATAAGTCTTGCAAAAACTTTGGGTGAGCTGAGAAAATAATGCTAACAGCTTTGCAAAACTACTTATAATTTCAAATCATTTGAGTGGTGGGGAAAATGTGGCAGATTCTAAAGACTACAAAGTGGTCACAATTCCATTAAATTTGCTCTTGCAGAATTTCTCTTTTTGTGTAAAACCACACCGGTAATTTTTACTTTCATATCTGCTGATGTAAGATCAGGTACAGAGAAACGAGAAAAGACACCTTTTGTGAGTAAACATCTTACCATTCTCTGATTTGCTAGGGGACAGTATAAACCCTCACTTTGTATTCATAAGCCTAACACACACTATTATTTATTAGCTCTATGACAATAGAGTTGTGTTTTGTACAGCATCAGTACTGTAACTCCAGGATGCACAGGAGAAGGCAAGACAGATGAATTTAATGTCCAAACCCACTTCTGTAGAACATTCACTATTTGTTCTGGCTAAACTGTTGCTAAGAGTAGGGGATGAAGATGGTGAACAAGGCAGAGTAAATTTTAGTCCATCCAGTGTACGTAGAAGTACGAAAGTTCTGGACTGAAGTCTGGAATAATTTTGCTAGTTACTTCAAGCATCTTAAAATCTTAGATTGTCTCAGGGAATATAAGGGATTTTAAACTTGTATCATTATATACAAAGTAATTTTTTACTTGAGAATGAGGTGCACTAAATAAGGCATAAAGGTAATGGTAGTGGTTCCCACCATGCTTTAGACATTTTTTCTTACATCTTCTTGTTACGTGCTTTTATTGGACCATAGTCTGTCCTACCTCTTTAGAATGTAAGTTACAAGAAATTAGAATCGGTGGAGTTATAGCTAGGAAAATTTAAAAACTACATGTAAGATGGATGTAAGAAAGTGATGAGTAGTAGCATCAGACTGACAGACATCCTTGGATTTAAAATCAAACGTGGATGCCAAAAGTTTGGTAATGCAGAAATTTTTATTTCATTTTTTTTTAAATTTGCAAAATTTGGACCAAAAACTGTCCAAATAAAGTAATATTTGCCGAAAATATGTTACAAATAGTACCTGTCTCTGGGGATTATTTCCAGCTCTGCCACTGCCTTGTTTTAAGATTTTAGACAAGTCATTCCAGCCTAATGTGTTCCATGGTACAAAAAAGGTAATCAACCTCTAGTGACCCTCCATGGATGCTGTAATACCTAGTTCTTGATAAGGTACCCTGACCTTTCAGAGCAGCAGAGTCCCTTTGCTCTCCCTGCAGGGATTCTGGTACCATCCCAACTACCAGTAGCAGTTGAGTTTCTGACAATCAGCAAGTAAACCTAGTTGCTGAATATACCAGTATTACATACAATAAAACAGAGATTATATAAAAAGAGATTGAGGAGAGTACACTAAAAGCAGAAGAAGACAAAAGGGATTCCATGGGTGTTAAGTCATTTAGATCCTACTTAATCTGTAAAAAAACCTGCTAGCCTACAATTTATTCAATATAATAATGCAATACTTATTCCTCAAACTTGCCTTCCACTTTGTCCATCCAGGTCTGACAAGAGCAGTGGGCTCTTTGGGTGCTGAGGTCTTACCAGCACTGACAGACCACTGTTATGGGCAGATTTGGGGGAAGGTCACACCATGGATAGCCCCTGGCTTCCAGCAGGTTACCCACAGACTCTTCTGGTCCTCAGTGCTTCACTGGTGTCAGCTTCCTGGAGCTTCTCAGGGCTTACGGAGTGGGAGGCTCCTGACTGACCTAAGGTCCTCTGAGTGAAAATGGTGGTTTCTCTTGCTGCTGGAGAACAATAAATAGCTTGCTGTCATCAGTCACCCCCTCCCTTCTCACAGAACCCCACCCACCTAAGCTCAGGGACAATCTAGCATGGTATGCTGAGCACTCCTAAAAGCCTTCAACTACCACAGCCAAGTAGGCAGGCATCCTCTGGAACACTGGATAATCTACCTTTGTCAGCTCTCTCCAAACTCTCTCTGCAGCAGATGATAGCAGTAATGTTTGAACTGACAGAGGATATATGTATTTTTCATGTAAGTCAAGACACAAAAAAGAGATAAATTCCAGTGCTCCCAAATGCAGATGTTCATAAGCCTAGTAACATGTTAGCACACAGGGAGAGAGGGAGGATATCACAACTTCTCCCATGCAGCATTCTTCCCTCAGTCGCACCTTGAAGTAACACATCCCTGCTTTCATCTGTCACCAGGGTGGCACCCAATAATCAAACTCTGTCTATCTCCTTTGTTGCAAACTCTGACAGCATATGTGCCCAGAAAGTTTGATATCCAGATCTGCAAGAGTTCCTTTCCAAGAATCTCTGCAGCAACTAGACACAGTAAAGAAAAGCAGTTTACAGTGTAGACATTTACAGCTGCACAAAAATTATCTCTGTTCCTCTCACAGTCAGAGAGACTGATATGGGTATTTCTTTGCTTGAGATTCAACTGAGCCACTTCAACATTTATCTTGGGATGAGACAAATCATGCCAGAGATGAATACTTATCCCATTAATAAGAGCATAAGGTGATAAATTCAGATACAGACACCTATATGTAGACATTTATTTTTAGTGGGATGAACCTTACCCATGTCTTGCACACCTCTGCCCTTTTACACAAACCTCTTTGTGCATGCTTTAGTCCCACCAGACTCCTCTGTTCCTCAGAAATTAAGTTATGGCTGATTTGCTGTGGATCCTCTGGACTACTGCAACTAAATCTCTCCATTATAGACCAGACACCAAGAGTCTACACCTAAGCTGCAGGAACACGAGACCCATAAACAATATAAATGCCATGTGAGCAGGAGATTCCCTAAGCCTTGTGTGAACATGACACAGCCTGTGTATCTCAACTTTTTGCTCTTGGTATAGCTTATGCCTTCTTGGACACATGCAATTCAGATATTCCAGAATACCAACTCCCTCAAATTCCCTCAAGACCTTTCACTTCTCTAGAAAAAGATTATGTAATGGCTTGGAAATCCTCTCTGGTTGTACTCAGCAAAACAGCTCCTGTTTGACTAGTGCCAAATGGGGACTGTCAACTTTATCCATAGCTTTTTCAGGGATTTTTATTAGTGCCATTATTACTGTGCCTTTTGATGCAGCTACAGACGGAGGATCCATCACCAGCAAATACACCAAGACTGCCCACAATATTCACACAAATAGTAAAGCTGTTTTTCAGCCCTGCAAGTGCCAAATGCAGACACCTATGGAAGAAGATTCTGCTGACTACAATGAACTTCATACCAGGACTTCCAACTTTTTTATGAAAGGATTGCAGAATCTTTTATAGTGAAGCTGTGTGTCTACCACACATTTGTTCTATTAGGTTAGATGATACTAAACAACTAAACACATACATGGAAAATAATCATGCCTTCCCCCTGCTTATACAAAAATAGGTGCTTATACAAAAATAGGTGCAATCATAGCTCATAAATAGTATTCTGAGCAAAAGAAGAACACACTGTTTGAAATAATGGAATACATTACAGAAAACAGTAATTTAGAGTTTTATTATTCCTTTCTTTTTCACAGAAATAATTATACACACACTTCACCACCTTCAGTAGTATTAAGGATGTGATAAGTGAAGTAACTTCCATTAATAAATCACAGTAGCAGTGCAACATGTTATTAATAGTTGCTTTAGACTGCGGTCTGGGAAAAGAAACAAGAAATAAATATATGATGCTGCTTCTACTTTAACGTTTCCAGAAAACATATATTTTAAAAATATTTTACAGGTTACAATACTGATAATTCTGTAATTGTTTCTTTGGTAATATTGTGAAGTAATGCCTTGCCATCTTTATAGTATTTTTTGAACTACATAATAATAATTATTTTAAATTATATCAGTCTCAGTCACTTTACATTTAAAAATATAAAGTCAGAGTCCCTAATAAATCCTTCTGGTTTTTCAAGTAACACAGACAAAACTAACTTTGCTAATCTTGACATGTTTTATTGTACCCTTACGTGCAATTTCTATCCTTCTCTCTTAAGTACAGAATCCATACAGCAGAAAGTCTTACACAATCTTAACTATAGTTATTGCTGCCAACTCTTCCTATAAAACTCAGGGTGAAATACTGGTATAATTAAAATTGATTGCAATGCTCACACTGATTTCAGAGAATGAAAGAAAAGAGAAGAAACACTCTCTGAAATACAGCAAGGTCCCAGCAACACAATTCTGTATTTACTTAGGAAGCACTGGTAATAAGATTTCAGGAAATCCTATGATCAATATATTATAGGCAAAATACATATATAAATGTGCACATATTTGCATGTATATAAAAATACAGGTTAAAGGTCAAAATGATAGGATTTCACTTAGACACAGGTCTCTCTTTTTAATCAGTGCTAGCAGCACTGCAGAAGAATGTTTGCAAGGGAAGAAAAATGAAGGGTAACTTATTCAGCTGGAAATATAAGGAAAACATAACGGCTAAAACACATAATGTAATTCCATCACTTAAAAGGTTTTCAGGGGACCTCTATTATTGTTGCAAAAGTGCCATGGGATCTTATCATTAAAAGATAAAACAGCAGTTGAACTACAGTTCTCATCTAATAGCAAGAAAGTCCCCAATCTTCTAAGATTTATGTATACAGTTAATTTTATGCAGTTGAAGTAGTCTTGCTTCAGACCACAGAATTTTTCAAAATGTTTAAAATTAGGCATAGTATATGAAACTTGTCACAGAACTGAGACCTAAAGTCCTACTTGGAAAAGAATAGTAAATATACTTTTCAAATTTAAAAAATGGATATTCCTTCACAAAAGAGTATCAGTTTTGATCTGCCTTTTATATTCACATTAGTGTTTAATCAGTCTGTGTACCATTTCTTTAATAAATCAAATATTTACCACAAAAAAGGTCACTACCAATTTAGAGACTGTATTTTAAAATTTTTCCAATTCCACTACTGTTATCTTCCATTTTCAAATTAAATTTTTTAAGTAAGAATTTTGCTTTTAACTATTTTCTCTGATTTTCAACTTAACTTAAAAAAGTAATTCTGAAGTTTGAGGGAATTTGTTACATACTGTTACATATGCCAGCAATGTTTTTCAGCTAACCACATACAAAGAGTGTGGGAAGACAGTGTGTTAGAAAGGTCAATATAAATGAATGCTATGAGAGGTATTTGGGGACACGTATCTTAGATAAATTTTAATTCTTTTCCTTTTAAATGGACTCTATCATGATAAGCTTTCAAGTAACTTTAGCAAGTTGAAAATATTTGAAGATAAGCTATATTTATAGCGTAGCTCCTAACTGCTAAAGAGTGCTGTGAACTCTTATTTATGAGCTGAATAGTGTTATCTAGCCACAAAATGCTCACATTTATTTTCAGATCTACTAGTGGATAAATGTTGACTGTCTGGTAATTAGTTCCATTTCCATCATCTCCAAAGCATACAAAACAACTGGACTTTTTGTAAACTAACAGCTTAAAAGATTCTTCAGCGGAGGAAGGTAATTCAGATTTCTTGAAACTAATCTCTCCTCTATTTGTTGTTTCGTTTTTGTTTGGTTTATTTTTTTCCCTTGTGGAGGAGGGATATGTAGAAATTATGAAAATGGTCAAGGCTGAACAGGGCTCCGAGCAACCTGACCTAGCTGAAGGTGTTTCTGCTCATTGGAAGGAGGTGGACTAGACAACCTTGAAAGGTTCTAACTATTCTATGAATAACAGTCATACAAAGCAGCTTTGGAAACCCCTGAAGTCAACTTCTAGCCTTCACCATGAAGACCTTGGTACAGGACTTCTGAGCCTCTGGATAGAGGCCAAGGTATAAGCTGGCCAACTTTAATGACTGTCCAGTTCTGTTCAATTACCCTGTACTTTTCTAAGTGCGCTAAGAACATTTTGTGTTATCACTTTTCAGAAAACTTGTCTTCCCTGTGCTTACATCCTTATGTGCTTCAGAGTGTTTGCCTTGTAATCATAGGCAAACAGATTGTCCTCATGTTTGCTAAAGTAAAACAGAAGTGATATTCTTAAGAGATCATATAAGTTTGAAGGGGCTAAAGAAGGTCTGGCTTTGTGAGATCTTTCATGTCAATCTTCTGTCTGACAATGGGCAAAATATAAACTTACAATCCAGTTCCTGACTTAAAAAACCAAGCAGTGATATTTGTTGTCTTTTGATTAGCTTGTCTGTTCAGCTCTGCCAGGAAAGTATCAAAATACTGCTAGCACACCGCACAGCCTACTAAAATCTCACATTTGGTTGGAGCTTACTGTCATATGTACTTATGTTAAATGAGACCAACCCCCACGCTATTTCTCATGAAATGAGGACATGGTATACAAAAGATTGCTTGCCAGCTTCCCCCTCAACTTACAAACAGCTGATCACAGCCTTTCCCAATCCAGTTTATGCAGCATTTTAAGTCCAGGAAGACACACAAGCATGATGGGTGGCCTTCAGACTAACTGACTCAATCCAGCTCTCAACTCCTACTCCATAAGAAAGGGTTTAGACAGAATGTAACAGGAGTTAATTTAAGCTGTTCCAAGAGTAAATGAATGCTGGCACTAAGCCTAATGCTCTTGAGGGGATTGGAGTTCTAGTAGAGAGTGAATCCCTCTTGGAACTTGGCCTAACACTCTTAAAAGACACTGAGACGTGGAAGTGGACCTTCAGGCATGAGAAGATGTATGTTTAGTTGGCTTTTTATTTTTTTTTTAACTTTGTACCGAAACTTAAAAGAAATAAGTTTCTGCCAAACATGATTTCCTAAGAATGACAGGACTCACAAGGGTTTTGTTTCATGGTAGTATGTTTTTGTCTTTTGATGTGACTTTACATTATATTCATTATGCCTAATGAAAGGCTAAGAAAAGACTGCATTTAAGCATTGTTACATAACTATTCAGTGGGCCATTGAATCTTAAAGAAAAAATTACATTTTAAACATTTCAGAAGACATTTTATTAGTATTTTCATTTGCTTTTTCAAATTTTCAGCAATGCAAACGCCTCTAGTAGTTTGATGTCACCACACAGAAAGCATTTTTTAAAAAAACAAGTATGACATCCTGCTAAGAGGTAAGAATTTCTGCTTACTAGAGCAAGAAAGAGCAAACTGAGCAGGATGGCAAAATGAGGTAACATTTTAGCACTGCAGCATACAGTAGCTGACGACATTTGTCACCACATAACTCAATTTATCTGGTGAAACTTGTATGATATTTACCAGACTGTCAGCATCATTTCTATAGACCACAGAGATCTTTGCTTTGTGTCATAAACTACCCTGCAGTGATACTGCATGGGGTGCAACAGGACCGTGTCTGACTCACCAAGAGTTTCCTAGCTGTTCAAGGCATGTGTTCTCGCACTCACAGCTGCACCAGCACAGTGACAGCAGCACAGCTGTGAGCAGCACCAGCGCAGCGGCAGCTTCGTGTTCCGGGACCCTGCGCCCACGAGGTGAATTTACTGCAGAGAGAGAAGGGGTGGCTAAGGACACTTAACTCATCCCATCAGCATTGCGTGCTTGCAGCCATAGGAGGAGCAGCCAGCTCTCCATTCACACTGCAGTTGTATCTGTTCCAGGCAGGAATGTCATCTGAGGAAAGACAAATGACCTACTTATTTGTTTTTACTTAAAGAAAAACTGAAAATGCCTGTCAGAACAACGAATTTAACCTCCTTGCCTGTGCTGTGGTTGTGTGTTCAACATCAAGCGATCTGGCATTCAGAAATCAAATCTCTCAGCCCTCCTTTACAAGCTATTTCCAAGATGTTGCCAGCACTCATGAAGTGCTTGCTATTGGTTTAAACAGAAAGTAAAGTACTTTTAAGGTGTTTGTACAAATACTAGGTGTCAAACTATAAGATTGGGATGGAAAGTATTTTGTCTGTCTAGAGGGAAACAGAAAAAGGTAATAGGAATTTGCTGCAAGTTTTACAGAAGAAGTGGGATTTTGCAGTGTGTTTGAGTATAACAATTGACAGATTTCACTCCTATGTTTTATATTGGGATTAGAAAGGCTTTTTCCATACGAGTTAGTTTCTAGGTCTCTGGGAATAGGAGAAAGCTTTTGCAATGTACATAAGCATGTAGAGATGGAAACTATCCTGCATGTTGCATTCCTGGGTGATTTTGCAACGAGCAATCATTTATGTTCCCCAGAGAAGGTGTTTTTGAAGGGTTTGTATCCTGCTAAGGACTTGGGTCCTGAGATTCCTGAAGACGTCTGAAACACTTCACAGAATGACATGCAGTGAACAACACATGCTGAAAGAAAACCAGATAAATTCTGAGATGCCATTAGTTAAATGACTGAAATTATGCTCTATGAAACTGAATTCATTACTCTGAATTCAGGTCAGGGGAGTCAATTAAAATTACTTTGGTGGCACTGATGGATGATCACCTTTTGTCCATGGATAGAGGGGGAAAAAGCATTTCCATGTTCCAGAGCCTGTACCAAAACATTTGTAATGTTAACAACACAGCACTGGCTGTCATATCAGAAAGAGGTGGAAGACACAGTTTGCTAAAACAGACTGAGTACTTTCTGAAGGCCCTCAACCAAAGACCAAAGTAATAGAAAATTGCATGCAGCTGTTCTCTCAGCAGTCTTTCTCCATATTCACATGGAATCACTAGGTGAACTACTCTCATAACATGGATACTGGTACTGCCAACATACAAATGACACTTAACTTACTCTCTGCTTTACTTCATATGATTTTATCATTAATTCCCAGACGGCCCAATTTTTGAATGTGATCAACGAACTAATGTTTGAGTATAACCAACCTAGACCTAGAGAGCTCTGTTAAAAATATGGCAGTGAGAAAAAAACAAAGCAATCTGAAGCATTCCAAGTGAGTAGCAGTCTTTTGGCACAAGTGTTACTGCCAACCAAGTCATTCTGTATTGCTTCTCAGTTAACACCTCTGCCACGACAATTTCCGTAAACTCATCTTCTGTCATCTGTATTTTGTGAGAAACTCTATTCTGCCCTTGAGAAGGATGTTCTAAACTTGCTCATGCTTTTGTTGTTTCTGATCTGGATCACACACGGAGCAACACATCCATACGGGCCATCAACGCCTAGGAAATCACCAGCGCCAGTCAGCCCCGCTTGCGGGAGCTCACCTAACCTGCCTTACCCACCTAACCCGCCTTGCTCAGTACCCCGGGCTTCCCGCACTGCCTCCAACCCGGCTCGTGACCCATTGCTCCTCATGTACTCAGCAGCGGGAGTCTGCTCTGGGAGAAGAGTCACATCAGGGAACGAGGTGAAGCTGAGCTCTGTGACAGACACCCGAGGGTGCCCGGGGCACCGCTGGGGCCGCAGGAGCGCTGCAAGCGTCGCCACTTCTCACTCCCTACCGCGCAGGCCAGGCCTTCCCCGGACACAACCCAACGCCTGGCCCCTGCCCTGGCCGCCTTCCCTCGCCACCAGGAACCCGCCTGTCTCCCAGAGGGAGCCTGGAAGCGGGCCCTGCCGCCTGCCCTCACCTGGAGGCTCCCCGGCCCGGGACGGAGGGAGCGGGCACTTACAGAAAAAGGGTTTCTGTAAGTGCTGCCTTACAGAAACGGGGCACCAATTAGGTTGGAAAAGACTTCTGGGATCATCGAATCCAACCTGTGGCCCAACACTGCCATGTCAACCAGACTATGGCACTGAGAGCCACGTCTAGTCTTTCCTTAAACACGTCCAGGGACGCTGACTGCACCACCTCCCTGGGCAGCCCATTCCAAGGTATAACCACCCTTGCTGTGCAGAAATTCCTCCTAATGCCCAACCTAAACCTCCTCTGGGGCAGCTTGAGACTGTGTCCTCNGGCTGGACTTGGCTGCGGGAGCCCTCCTGGCCCCGGTGGTGTGGCAGGTAATGCGCGTCCCCGGCCCCCTGGGCATCAGCGGCGTGTCACTTAGGCTGAGCNCTTCTGGGATCATCGAATCCAACCTGTGGCCCAACACTGCCATGTCAACCAGACTATGGCACTGAGAGCCACGTCTAGTCTTTCCTTAAACACGTCCAGGGACGCTGACTGCACCACCTCCCTGGGCAGCCCATTCCANCCCGGATGGGGGGCCACCGCCGCTACCGCCGCTCTGGTCGGGGGAGGCTCCCTGGCGGCGTGTTACAGCGGACGGCCGCTCGTGTTCCCCACGGTCCTGGCTCAGGTAAGGCAGCAGCATCCCCGCTCCCGGCGGCGGGGGGGGTTGGGCGGGGGCGGCTGTCGGCGGCCCGCGGACGGGTCGGGGTCCGCCGTGCTCAGGCCCCGTCGTGAGGCTGGACTTGGCTGCG
>VXAX01002066.1:50865-235903 GCA_013399835.1 Leptocoma aspasia
CCTCCCTGGGCAGCCCATTCCAAGGTATAACCACCCTTGCTGTGCAGAAATTCCTCCTAATGCCCAACCTAAACCTCCTCTGGGGCAGCTTGAGACTGTGTCCTCTCGTCCTGTCGCTTGTTGCCTGGGAGAAGAGGCCGACCCCGCCTGGCTACACCGTCCTTTCAGGTTACCTCTCTGCCCGCTCCATCCCCTCCGGCTGTGCGGGTGGCGTCGCTCCCGCTGGCGGAGCCGGCCCGGGGCTATCCCGGCGGGACCGGGCCGGAGCTGCCCCCGCCCCGCGGCCTCGGGCCCGGCACCGCGCATGCGCGGCGCGCCCGCCGGAGCGCTTTCCGGGAAGATGTCGGCGGCGTGGAGAGCGGCGGTGGNACCGACGGGGACTCCGCCGTTTTCCGCAGCGGGGGAAGGCAGGGTTTGCCTTAGCACGGAGCGTTTCCCCTCTCCGCTTGACAGCCCCGGTGGTGCAGAACGATGGACCTGTGTGGTTTGCACAGACACACGGCCTGTAGTGAGCTCCGCGTTTTGCTGGTAACTTTCAGGGGAAACTTCCACCATGCCCGGTCTGCACGTCAGCTGCTGTCAGACAGTCATGCACGTTTTTGTCCCTTAAAAAAGATATTTCACGGAAGTAGTACTTTTGTAGTTCATACTTCGTCTGAAATGCATCACACAGAATGATTTCATTTTACTATGTCCAAAATGTGTGCTCTGGATGCTAAAATGTGGTTTGTCTTGGAGCATCAGGGCACGCTCAGAAGGGCGCTCAAGGACAGATCGTTATTGTTTCTAAAATAATCTTTGTACACGGTTTCCCAACTTTATCTTTTCAATGGAGGCAGTGAGCTTTTCCTGTTCTTCCTTCAGATAAGAAGTTACTGTCAATTAGAGTTGGTTTGTTATTTCAAAGCAGGAAGACCTAAATGCTTTGTAGGCCAGAGGGTTTAGGTGTGATGGGGGAAGAGGTCAGTCTGTGCTTGCAGTGCCATTCATCTACTTATATCTAAGAATTTTTGGAAGTATTCAACACTTTGTATGCTTTGATGTCTTATCTCTTAACAGTGATTAAACAGACTGAACTACAAGCAGATAAATAGCAGCCTTTATTCTTGAGGACAACCTTTATTCCTGAGTCAAGAACAAAGAATTACTTTTTTAATACTTTTTTTCTTAATATTTTTGTCTTGTCGTGGTTTGAAAAGTGTTGGAATAGGAAGTGAGGTTTTTTTAGATATTTGTGGAAAATATCTAAGCTACATCTTCTTAGAAAACCCAATTTTTAGATAAGCATTTTTCTAAGTAGATAATCTAGTAGTCCTGGTTCCTTGGACAGCACATGTTTAATTTTCTGTATCCATCTCCTAGTGAGGAAAGCATCCATTGCTCAGCAGATATCCTACTGAAAATGAATCTCATTGTTGTTCTTACATTTAATTATGTGAGGTTTTTAAGCAGCATTGCATCATATTTTAGAAGTCTTGTCATTGAGACCAACTTCATTTATGCATGGAACTCTTGCTTAAGCAGATGTGTATGTAGGTATATATAAAAAGTGTTAAATGTGGTAAGTAATCACTTTTAAAGGGTGTTGAGTGAAGGGGTCTCACTGTGGTGCTGATGTGTTCTCATGGAGTAGCTTCCATGGACAGTCCTATGAGTATGCTTTTAATAATTCTCAGGAGGCAGTCTGAAAGTCTAGGACTTAGTTTAACTGATTTGGTTTTGGAGTCAGTAAATTGCTGGACTCTTCAAATGTTTGTTCAATTTGAACTTTTCAGCTTTCCTGTAAAATGATTGTTGGAGAAGCTAATTCTCCGTATGTATTGTACTCTATATTGCTGCAGGTCATGTACTGACCTTTTTAAAACTACCTAAGAAATTACCATGCAGAGCATAATGCTGCAAGTGGATTGTGAAAGCTATGAGCAACAGTGATGGAGCCAAAGAGGCATGCTGCGAGTCTTCTAAGCAGTTTAGATGCTACTTGTGGCTTCTGATTGATAGAAAATAGTCCACAGTGAAACAGAATGTTGAAACAAGTAGTCACCTTTATTATGTTTTGAAGCCATCTTTTCCTCAGTTCGGAGATTGTGGAATCCTGAGAAATGAAAATTCTTTGCACTGGATTCTCCTAGTGGATAACTTTTCTGTTATTATTCCTTTTCATTGTAACTAATCCTAACCAGCCTTGCTTGTGCTGACAAACAATATTGAGCTGTTTGTTCCTGTTGTAGTATGCTATGTGTGTTAGCAGCATGGTGTGTGAAATATTACAGGTTAAGGCAAGTATTTGAAATTAACCAGCGTAATTTTCATTGTACCCCCATATGTAGTGGGAATGTTTATACTTCTGTATCATCAACAAGGCTTACTGGTTGCTCTTGAGAATGCAGTGAGATTATGCTACAGTGCTTCCCAATTTTCCTTGGTAATACAGTTTTGACTGTTGAATTGCTGCAAAATAGTTTGTAGTTATTTAAAATATTTGACAAAGTGAAGCTGACAAAGTGACAATGTATCACCATGCTGTAAAGAACCAATAAAATAAGATTTTATGCTTTTCAGCAGCTTTACATTGTGTTTAAAAAGTTCTGTCATTAAGACCCATATCATGTCTGTTTGTGACTCAGGTGTAAGCATAATTCGAGCCACTGAGTAATTTTTATTCTTGTCCTAAGTTAGCATTAGTAACTTCATTGCACAAAGGCTTCACTGTAATTACTTCCTGTTTGTTTAGGTTAAGTAGTTGAAGTTGATAACTCTTATTTAGATTTTCCGTTTTTCTCACTAAAACTAATCTCTGTCAAAGTAGTCAGACATTTTTCAGTTTTTCCTTGTTCCAGGCAATTTCAAACATAGATTTCTAGTGAAGCTGGCAAACAGCATGCTAAAGTTCTATAAATTTACTCTTCTTTTTTTCTTTCTTCTAAAACTTTTGAATATTCTAAAATGAAAGACTGATACCTTTGGCATCTAGTTTCTTAAATCTATTTTTAATTCCTGTCCTTTCTTTCTGCTGGAGTAGGTTTAATCCTGCTCATATTGGCTAGGGGCACTTCCGACTTCTGCTCAGATTAAATGAAATCCAGGCTGTGTATGAGTCTTTGCAGAATCAAGGGTCCTGCAGGGTCAGATAATCTGTTTTCTTTTTGTGAGTTGTATGGATAGTTTCTGTTTTATTTTGTAGCAGTATGTTTGGTTACTTTGTTTTAAAATAATTGTTTATTCTGACAATGAGTTTTCAGTTCAGGGTTGTTTTTTTTTTTTTTATTTTGGCCCAGGTTTTTTGTCACCATTTTCACTGCCACTTACCTGTTCTTACAATATACATTAAGTGGTTAGCATCTCAGTAATAAAACATTCTCTATTTAATGTAATAATACCTCAGATGTAACCTTTCATGGTTTATGAAGTTGTTTTCCTTCTCTGTCTTCATTTGCTGAACTACTATTTAGAAACATAGAACTAATAATATGTTGGAGTAAGTCCTTAGTGTTGATTGTAAAACTCTACAAAGATTATTATAGCAAAATTAATACAATATTTTTGAAACTTTTTCTTCATAGATACCAGGTTTTGATTCTATTTACACTTGTTATTTACCTGTGAAGCTACACTGACAATACCCAAACCAGTTAATAGCCTTTGTTGGAAAAAACTAGATCAATTTTCGGTTTTTAATAAAATGAGCTAATCAGCTTGTAGCAAGAGGAGAAAAAAAGAAGGGAAAGGGTAAGGGCTTTTGTTCTACCAGTGTAACTCAGAATGGAGATTGATGTTGAATTCACTAAAAATGTTTCTTCTATTGTCCTAATCGATACAGCCATGTCAAAAATGTTCACACTGCTCTGCACACTGCATTGATATTATACAGGCTGCTTTTCTTTTTTAGTAGTGGAATTCAAGTGGCACAATGGTATATGGTTTGTAACCTTGATCAGACTTGGAGTATTGTCTCTTGTGCCTTTATTCTCTCAGAGCAGTTTGCAATACTAACATGGCCCACTCCAACTAAATTAGGAACTTTCCAACGGACTGCAGGTTCGATCTTGGACGCACACAAACTGCAAACGATAAGAAACTTCTGAGAAGCAGCAGGCTGCCAGAGGCAGTATATCCTGCCCCTGCTGAGTTTTTTATGGCCATGTTTAGGTCACTAGCTTCAGAAAGAATATAATTTGATTTGCCCTTGAAAAGTTGTGATCCCTGCAGCGTGTCACAATTTGCTGAGTCTAAGTGGCTGTTTTCCAAATGAGACTGACTGGAGTTGTTACTAGCACATATATGAAGCTTCATGTGTGCAAAGTCTTGTCTGCCGATGAACATTACCGTGTTTCAGCACTCCGTTTTTTAGGGTTGTGGGAGCATTAGCTGGTGCTTAAATACTTTATACTGCTTGCCTGAGGTAAAGAGGAAAACATAACCTACTAACAGAAGTTTTTGGGATCTCTTCTTGTTAATACTTTCTGTTACATGGTCATAGTCTAATTGGTTCTCTTTATCTTCCCTTTTCTACTACTGCTGTCTTGCATCAGCAATCTTCTTCAATTATTCCAGATCAGAGGAAACTCAATTTGTGTCCTGGAGGTCTTAAATACATATGTTGAACTTGATCATACCGAAAATATTCAGATGGTGCTTATAACAATTAACAAACAATTTGTGATAATTTGTAAAATATTTTAAGTGTCTGAAAATCTAATTTTATTTAAAATGCATTTATTGAAACAATTCTATTTTGGACTGCAATTATTTTTTATTTCAGTTTAAACTGCATTGCATGTTTCATAATTTTTTGAGTGTCAGTGATTCTTAAGGGAAGCAAAGATGGGAGTGGTGACTTTGTACGTCACACTACTCACACACTACATGGGAGTGGTGACTCCCATGTCACACACATGGCAGTGGCAACTTTTTATGTCACAATACGAAAACTGTCATTCTGAGCAACTGGAAGTAAAAAGCTTTGAGTGATTAAAACAAGAGCTTAGATTTGTTTTCCAGGTCTATATGTGTACCCACCACAAAAATTTATTTTGCAATCCTTACACTTTTTAATGAAACTGTAATACTGTAAAAGATTCTCCAAATACTAGTTCATTCAGGGGATGCTCCCTTGGTTCTGCCACTGTGGAAATGCAAAATAGTATATAAACAAATCCGAGGGCTATGCAGAACTCAGTACCACAGCTCATAGGATAATCTAGGGAGAGCGCATGTATTAAATATAACTTACCTTTATCAGGGTTTTAGTAGAAGTCTCTGGACTCCCAGACTTGGAAGCTGATAAAAAAGATTTTAAAAGTTTTGTAATCTGTAAAATTTGTATTTTTGGTGACACTTTGAGATGTGTGCTGTGTCTCCAAAGAGATTGCATGCTGAAATATAGTTGATTTAGACAAGTTCCAATATTTTGTGCATGAATTTTTCCTCAGGTAAAATTTTCAACTCAGATCAATAGAAAATTTTCAAAATAATGTCTGCTATAAGCACGTTACCTGCCTAGTGTATATTTGCTTGATTGGTAACTTCTGGCAAAAACGTGTAAGCTACATGTGCTTCCAAAACAATTGTAATCAGTTGCATGCAAGTCAAAACAGCATTTTGTTTAAATCATCTGAATTGTTTTCTACAGAGCAGTATAGCTCTGGGATTTTAATTGGTTTTTTACACATCCTTAGTAACCAGGATCACTTTGTGACTTAAGTGATGCTTACACTGCTTGTAGGCCACACTTTCTCACTCACTGTACTTATGATTTTTTTTTTTTGTGATAGTGTTATTTAGGAAGCTGTGCATAATAAGTGCATGTGAAGGATTTTTGGCCAGATAAAAATATACATGTGGTGTTTGAATTCAGTCACCAAATAGAAAAAAAGAGCGTATTTCTTATACATTAATAATGATTCCTGCAAAGTTACACATTAGTGCTTTGAATTGTGAGACACTGATGTATCATGTTAGAATGGAAATTTTTGTGAGGGTATCTTTGCCTGATTCATGCTGAGGAAAAGAACATTGCTGTTAAGGTGAAGTGTCTTGATAAATACAGAACCTGGGATAAAATTACATAAGGATTTGTAACGATGTATAGAATGGCCTGGAGGGAGGAATGTGGTTCTGAAGTAAAACCAGAAAGGATATGTGCAGTCTAATCTAAGAAACATGCAAGAAGATTCTTGTGTTTACTCTGTCATCAAAAAAAAAAGGTTGCCAGCTTTTGTTGGAGCAAAAGTCCCAGGATAAGTTCTTTTCTCCTAAGTAATATTTTGAAGTATTTACTTTCAAGTCTTTATTCTATTAGAAATTGAGAATACAGATGCACGTAGACAATTACTGGGATGCTCACTAAGTAAAATTAAGCATGTATAAAATAAGTCTGCATCATAATTTTAACATGCTTTTGAAACTTAATGCAAATGTTTGTAATCCACATCAAACAAGCTGCTCAGCGATGGCTTGCAGGCCTTAGAGAAGCCTCACAGTGGAATTCAGTTTGTGTGAACCTGACCACATGGTTACATTATTAATTCTTAAAATCTATGTAGTAAAACAATGTCATGTAAAAATAATGAAAATTACGATTGCTTTTGTGGGTTGGAGGATCTTTAAGCAAGGATTGTTTGTTTGTTTCTTTGGGTTTTTAAATCTCCTGCTTTGCAACTTCCTTAAAGGAAGGGACAGCTTCCTCAAAATGTTGTCCTTCTGTCTTTCTGCATCTTACCTTGCTGCTGGTTATTGTTCTCCTTGCTATCTTATGCTGTTCTGAGTGGCAGTACACGGCACACAGCCAGGCAGTAGTTCCCTGCACAGCCTTAGATTTCTGTTCTGCTTGTAGTGTGGTTGGAAAGATCTTAGAATATTCTTACTGCGTCTTCAGGTTGTGCCCTTGAACCATCTGCAAGATGGTTCTTTCCTTTAAATCTTCCTGATGAAGGACGTGCAAGACTTGTAGCCTTTGGAGGAGGCCCCAGTTGGATTCAAGGTGCTCTGAACCCCTGGTGCTCCTTTCCAGCAGTGCCCAGCACTGGACAGGCTCCTTATTCAGCTGTGGCAAGCTGCAGGCAGTGCTTTTATTGGCATGTGGTAGCACCCATCCCTCTGCCAGCTTCATGGTTTACTTTCCACTGTATCTTTGCTGCTATATTTACTGTCTCAATAAATACTACCAAAGAAAAAGTTGTCATGGATCATGACAAGGCAGTGAACTCAGTAGGCGAATGCATTCAATGCTGACTGTTAGTGAACAGGAAATGGGTAGTCGTTTTTTTATTAAATGATTCAGGTACCTGTGGTCTATGGCTATGAAAGAGACAGCTTAATGTAATTTATGCATGTGCCTTCTAACTCAGGTTTATCATGTGAATGTATTCCTATTAGTTCTTTTCCTCTACTGTGCATCTAGAAGTAGACTGAAGTACTACTATTGGTTTGATTCTGAGTTTAAATGACTTGTGACACCTCTGAAATCATCTTCAATGAATGAGTTTTGGGTACTAGTCTCAAAATATTCTGGAAATAGTGTGAGATCAAAACATTTTTAAACAGCATTCCTCCATTTTTTAAGCATGGATAAATATGCATCTCCCCTGCAATAAGATTGTGATAGGCTGAGCTACCAGTCTTTTTTCTTTTCCTTAAATATGCTTCAGGAGGAGATTTCTGAAACTGTTCCTTTGTGCAGCCAATGAGGATAACCTTAGCTACCTCTTGTTTAATTCTGTATTTCACTGTGTTATGGAAATACTGTATGTATCAGGTATCCATCAAGCAGCCTAAATCAATAACTGGGATATTAAATATATCACAAACATCATTCTCAGCATTAGTGACATACGGACATTGTCATGTTATGTGCCTAAAATAGAATGTGGTATAGAGAGTGTGGAATCTCTAGGACCATGATGTTATAATTAATTATACCCTTAAATATTACTTATGTATGTGCATTTGTTTTACAAATTTAAATATATGGTATCCTTTTCAGCTTTTTGAATGTGGAATATTTATATCCTTGAGTTCCTGCTTTGAAAATATTTACATTTATTCCCTTCCCTTTGTGCACGGAGATTCTTTGTACAGGTGTCTTCATTGATACTAAAACAACATGATGTAAAAAGTAA
Source organism: Leptocoma aspasia (assembly GCA_013399835.1). Lineage (NCBI taxonomy): Eukaryota > Metazoa > Chordata > Aves > Passeriformes > Nectariniidae > Leptocoma > Leptocoma aspasia. The sequence continues at coordinate 58,986 of VXAX01002066.1, forward strand.
TCTTAGGGGTCAAGGTTAAAATTTAACTATCTATCTTTCATCTGATCTGTCATCTTTTCCTTGAATTCACTCTTGCTATATGACTTCAGTGATTAAATAAAATCTAACTAACATTCCTTCTAGGCACTTTGATACATGTGGACAGATGGGGTGAGTTAAGCTGCATGGTTTTGTGCTTTTAGCTAATGTAGTAAAAGGTTAGTGCCTGAGAGTCTTTGGCTGTTTATGTTAATGGACAAACATAGATAAGCAAACAGCTTGCCTGAAAACAAAAGAATAGATTGATTAGAAAGAATTACACAAAATAATATGCTGATTTTTAACAAAGAACCTCGAGAAGAAGCTAGCATTAATTTACTGGTGATACAAGACTTTTTTCTCCAGTAAATACAGTAGGTGGTTTCAACATAGATACTACAAAGTTTCTTTTTTATTTGGTTTCTTAGATGGAAGCTCTGTTTGCCTTTTCTTTTTTTCCTAGAAACTTTGAGCTTATTGATAATTACCTTTTTTTTTTTTTTTTTTTTAAGAAGTGCTCTGTTCTGTACAAGCAGTAGCAACTGTTCTGCCATTGCTGCTGTTTTGTACTGTTTTCCAAATGCGTTTGCTGGGTTAGCATGAGAGCTCTGTATTGCACTTACTTGTGGACTTTTGTGTAACATTATGGCTGACTGAATATGGTTATTCTTGGCAAGTGGCTCAGCATTTTGGAAACATAATCTAGCCAGAAAGAACAAATAACTCAGAATCTAGTTTAAATAATCATCCAAGATAAATGACAGATGGAACTATGTGAAATGCTCGTTCAGAACATGTGTAGTAGGCTAAAGCTCCTTGAGCTTTTTATTACACATACAGCTGAAAGACAAGAGAAGGGAGTCCTGTCAGCTTTAAACACCAGACATCATTTCAAGTAGTTCCTCAAGGTTTGTGTCCCCTTCAGGGTAGGAGAAATTTCAAGAATGACTGTCTCGCACTCATGTAGTCTATAAAAAGCACTTATAGCAGATGTAGCTAATAAATATTATCGGTACTGATACTTTCCCTGCGCCTTTGCCAAATCATCAGAGAAACTCCTTCATCTGCCTCCAAAAACTGCACAAACGAGCACAGATGGAAAAGTTACATGACATGAAGAAAATTAATGTTTCCAAATACCTTTTTTTAAATCCTTTCTTAAAAAGTAGGCATTTTCTTTGATAATGCCTTTTATTGGTGATACTGCCATATTACAATAATCTATTAAGAAATAATGCTGTAATATTGAAACAACATATACCAAGCTGCATATTAAGCTATGTACATATCTATATGTAATGTAAATTTATATATATTAGTAAGGATATGTATGCATATGTATAAAATAGACTTAAAATACGGACTGTGTGAATACAATAATAAAAAATAAATAGAAAAATGTGCTAACAGAGAAGTGATGGGATTTATTTTGAAAGTTTCTAGTCTAAATGGCCAGATATGCTCAGAATTTAAAGGACGGAATTCTACCAAAAGCTTCTTCTGGTGGCCCCGTGAAAGGCAGAGGTCTGTGTGCTGCCAGGTCGGGCTGGGGTTTGAACTTGGCTGCATGGGCTTGATGATGTGAGATCTTGCCAAGGAGAAAAGCACAAAGTTCTGTCATGTTGTATTGCTTACTGTGGTGAAATGGACTCTGTAATTATATTTTATGGTCTCACAAATTTGCCAAAATGAACTTTATTTTTCAGTAGAGAAAATTATTAATGGTTACGTATTGACCACATTATCTGATTGTCTGCTTCTCCTTTTATAAAACCTTGAAAATTAGAAGATAACAAACCTTAATAGCGTAGCTGACAGAATAATTGGTTTGGAGAGATAGTACAGCTTCTGTACCAGTCCTCTCTAGGCTTGTTTTTGAAGCAACTGTGGACTTGTCTAGTAATTTGGTGTTTTTAATGGCAATGCAAAATCAAAATTATACTTGGCATGGAGACTAAGAAAGTGCTCTTTACTTTATAGCCTTATATTGTTTAAATGCATAGAGACAGTGTTCTCAGTAGCCTGGGATTGTCACAATGAAAGGTTTTCCCTTGCTCATTACACTCTAATGACTTTCCCTCTGGTTATAGTTCTTACTTGGAAATGCAGTAAAGCTGATGGATAAAACATCTGGCACCTTTTTTACTGAAGAATACACTTGATGGTCTTAGCATTGGGGAATACAGTGGTACCACTGCTGTGTTTGGGAATAAGTAAACAATTATAGGCTTCTGCTGAAGATGTGAAACAGCGGGAAATAAACATTGTAATCTCCAAAAGATGAAAAGCACAATACACAACATGTATTGATTTAAAACTAGCATTTCCCAGATCAGTTTAGATGATTTTATCTAATGTAAAGCATTAATATTAAATCTGTACTGTTCAATATAGAACAAATGAGGAGAACTGATGCTTGACTTAGCTGTTCACATTACAGAATCACAGAATAAGCTCAGTTGAAAGGGACCCTGAAGGATCATCAGATCCAACTCCTGGCCCTGCACAGGACCATCCCCAAGAGTCACACCACATGGCTGAAAATACTGTCCAAACACTTCTTGAACTCATTCAGGCTTGGTGCTGTGGTTCTTAGATGTTCTTCATGAGATCCATCTCCACTTACGAGAAACTTTTCTACTTTTGTTGTCGTGATTTAACTCCGGTTGGCAACTACGCATCTCAGAGCCTCTCATTCCCTCTCTCCTTGGGGAGAGAGTCAGTAGAGCACAGAGGAGAAAACTTGTAGGTTAGAATACACACAGTGTAACAGGTAAAGCAAAAACTGCATGCAAGCAAAGCAAAATGGGATGTTTTTTAACACAGCTCTGCAATGTGTAGATGCTTTTTCTGCACTTTGACTTCTTTTGTCTGCCATTATCATCTTCTAACCCTCCACCAGACTATCTGCAGTGCATGCTGCCATTTTTTCTTTACTTAAGTGAGATTTTTTTAAGCTCTGTGAACTCTTTTGATTTGAACTGGATGTAGCCAGACATTTCCATATGGAAACTTCTCAACAAAGTCTTAAAATATGTTCGGATTAATTTATAATAGTGAAACATGCTCTATTTTGTCATATACAGTTAAAATGTATATTGTAATTTGTCATTCCAATTAAATCAACTTCTGTATTATATCAGAGCTGTTGTTTTTATAGCTTGGTTGTTATTGTATGTGCGTGTTACCGTTGCAGGATTTCTCCTTCTGGGAAAAAGCCCAATTGTTAATTTTTTCACATAGAGCTGTAGTTAGCACTTCTGGAAAGAAATTTGTGCTTGTCTTTTTGAGCTCTTTTCAGGAAATTTCTTGAAAAGAGTACTAAAGATCTAAGAAGTCAAAAGTAGCAGCATTTAAGCTATTACTTATGGAGAGGACTCAATATGGAAAACAAAAATGGCAAAAACTAAAGAAAGTCTTCTGTTTCTGGATTTAAAAAAAAATCCATTAAAACTTTAGATTTTAATTTAGCTGAAGAGCCATCATTAATGATAGTGTGTAAAGGGTTTAAAATTACTTTTCCTAGAACAGTGTCTTTTCTGAATATACCAATTGTATGTTATGTTCCTACTCGATCTTCAATTCTACTCAATCAAAATACACTGGGAAATTGCTGACATACTTTTTTCCCAACTGCTGTTAAATTTGGAAAACTGGCAATGTCATCATTCCAAATGGTGTTGCATTGTTATTATTTAATTTTAAGATTTGTGTTCTCAAAAATGAAAAAAATAAAGAAAAATCAAAATATTTAGGTGCACCAGAAGTGTTGGATGTGTTAATTGAGCAAGCTTCATGTAGCAATAAATACTGTATTCTTTATATTAACAGCCCTATGAAAAATAATGCACTTGCACTGATACTACACCATTTGTTTACAAAATGTTTTTCATGGGTGCCTCACTTTATAATCTGCAGTGCTGAGACCCTCGACAGTACTGCTTCTTGAAATGACAGCAATGCAATCAAGATGCGTTGTCAGAAATCATGGAATCATAGTCAGATTCTTCGGTGTAAAACTCTTAAGGGACTACATGGTGTTCCAGTACAGATGGATTTTTTCTTGCAGTGTGGAGTTACTCTCTCTGGCAGTGGTAGGAGGTACCACTTCCAGTATCAAAGAGTGCTGGTATTGACAGCAAGCAAGGAGTGGTTATCCTGGGAGTCATCGCATGGCTGAGGCCTTTGTGGGTAGGATTTGTGAGACTGTAGTTGTGGGAGTAGTGGGGCATCTTTATTCCTTCTTCATCTCCTGTAGCCTGTGGGTTAGGTAATCCTTCTTCCATAACTTCCAGGAGCAGCAGACTCCATGTGAGGGGCTGCTCTGCCAGCAGGAAGCAAGACTGCTTCCACTGCTGGAGCAAATGGACTGCTCTGGGCTCAGCTTTGAATGTAGGGCTAGAAGGTGATGGCTAGTGGAGAGCAGACACAGTGGCTCTGGGCCAGGCTGCGTGGGGATTAAATTCTGAATGTGGTATTAATAGGATGGAATGAGACCCTTCCATATGGTTCAGTAGTGTGTGTGTGTGACTGCATATCACCTCGATGAATTCATGTTACCTACATCCGATTCTGGCCTTCGGAAATACCCGGCTGATCTGACTAGACCACTGTAAGTGGATTTAAAAGTTGCTTGCAGTTCTTCAAAGTGTATAAAACTTGATGCATGTGGTGTTCCTTGCCATTCTGGAGGTCACAACTGGGCTGTTATTCTGCTGTGTCAGACTTGGACATTGTAAGTTTCCCATCACTGTGTGCTCATGGGATGTTTCTGGCCCATTGAGCGTCCATATGAGTTTTTGGCAAAATAAAGTTGATGGACCCAACATCCTTTATTTGAGCAGCTTCTGTAACTGGGAAAATTGCACAAGCTTTTGATCACCACACCAGGCTGTAGAACTTGTCTTTTCTCTTGGTAAACTCTGAATAGACAGATGATGAGTTACTGATGATGATCAGGTTATGTTGACATAGCCACGAGACAATAAATGATGTGCTTTTAATTGTGGATAGGGGATTGATCCTTCAGGCCATAATTTGCAAAGAGCAGAGACCATTAATAGTTTTCATAAGAATTTGAAGGTAACATGGCTAGCAACACTATGCATAGCATGCCTATGCATTAGTTGAATAATTTTTTATATTGACATATTTTGCTGAAATATTTTGCTGTTTGAAACTTCTCCTATAGGCAGTCCATAAAAGCAGTTGTTCTGCTTTTGCAGCAAAAATTTCTTTTCTTCCTTTTTAATATTGGTCCTGCAATATTCCTGTTTAATAAAATACTTTTATAGTAGAGGAAGCAGGGAATGAGAAAGTGGATCTTTTCTTCTCCAGGGGCTTCTCTACTGTATTTTTGGAACTGATGTATGCATATGGCACTGAGGAAAGTATCCTGTGTTGTTGCAGTTGTGTCAAAACATATTATTTTATGCAATACATGCATAAAATAGCAGAATTCATTTTGTTATTCATAACATAGGTATCCATGAAATGTCTGACATTAAAAGAAATTATAATGCTGTTATATACATTCATAAGCAATTTGCGTACTGCATAGCAATGGTAAAACAGTGCTTTGACAAAAGAGTAAGTGGAACTTTATGGTAGGGTGATGTAGTTGTCATAAGTGTTCAGAAATCATAAATCAAGCCTTAAAATTGAACTGGATGAAAATGTAATGTTTTTATTTAAGGTCATGTGGTTTCTTTTTATTGGTTTTGAACCTCCAGGCTTGGCACTTCTGAATCATAAGGGCTAGAAGCTTTTAAATGAAAAATGAGATACTTTCTCAGCATTGTGAACAACTACGTGATTTTCATTGAACTGTAGAATATTAAGGGTTGGAAGGGATCTTAAAGTTTGTCTGCTCCCAGCCCCCCTGCCATGGGCAGGGACACATCCTGCTAGACCAGGTTGCTCGAGGCGTTATCCAGCCTGGCCTTGAACAGTACCAGGGATGGGCCATCCACAGCTTTTCTGGGCAACCAGTTCCAGTGCCTCACCACCTTCACAGTAAAGAATGTGTTCCTAATATCCAGCCTAAATTTCCTCTCAGTCTGTGCCCGTTACTCCTTGTTCTATCACTGCAGTTCCTGAGAAGGAATCCCTCTCCAGCTTTCCTGTAGACCCTCTTCAGACACTGGAAGGTTGCTATGAGGTCTCTACACAACCTTTTCTTCTACAGGCTCAACAGCCCCAACTTTCTCAGCCTGTCTTCATAGGGAAGGTGCTCCAGTCCTCTTCCCAGCTACGTGGCCTCCTCTGGACTTACTCCATCAATTCCATGTCCATGTTCAATTCCATGGAATTCCATGGGAATTCCATCAATTCCCAACTCCATGTTGGGAGCACCATTACTGTGCTGGTCTCATCAGAGTAGAGCAGAGCAGAGGGGCAGACTCCCCTCCCTCATCCTTCTGACTGTGCTGCTTTGGATGCAGGATGCAGTTGGCTTCTTGGGATGCAAATGCAAATTGACAGCTCCTGTTGAGTATTTCATCAACCATACCTCAAGTCCTTCCCCACAGGGCTGTTTTTAATGATGCCCTTTAATACTTCATTGATATCAAATGCTTTGCTGGTATTCATGATGAAACTAAATGCAGGGATTGATGTATAAATACACTTTGCTTTAGTGTTTAGACTTTAGAGTGAAGTGTAGGAAGAGCCTTGATGAGTTCTTTGGTCGCATTTGTTACGTTGCAAGGGGAGAAACTTCACTGAAGTGCCAAGGTGCGCTACTTAAATGTGAAAAATAAGCCTGTAGAAATAGAAGAAAGGCTGTAAAAATTGACAACTGCTGTAATCTTGTGAAATTCCTTGTTGTCTATCCATTTAATATCCTACTCCTTTCCTAATAATATGGGTTTGCTTCATACGACTTATTTTCTTGCTTTGTTGAGGGTTGGTGACCTTCAGAGAGAGGGGGAGAGGATCACTTCCCATGCAGAAGCAGCTTGAGAAGATCTTAAGTTTGGAAAAAAAAAGTGAGAGGGGAATTTTTGTTATGTGGAAGTAGTCCAGAAATATAAACTTAGCTTGTTTTTATGTCAATTGTTTTTGTAATGTCTTGTATGTTGAGATAATTGTTAATAACGGAGTTCTCATGTACTGCAGCAAAAGATATATAAGCCTATGATACCTGAGCTATGAATCTATGAATTGAGATTTTGCTCTGGGAATAAAAGCTCCCCCTTTGTTTTGGTGGTTTTTTGGTGGGGTTTTTTTGTTTGTTTTTGTTTTTGTGTGGTTTTGTTGGGTTTTTTTGTTGTTGTTGTTGTTGTTTTGGTTTGGTTTGGTTTGGTTTTTTTGTGGTGGTTTGGGAGTGTAGTGTTGCAATTTGGTTTTTTTTCTAATTCTTCTCATTCTTAGCATAGGAATGAACAGCTGTGTCCATAATGCCAAGCTTGGCCAGGAGTTTTAGTGGCTTTGTTAAAAGCAACAAGGCTGTACCTCAGCATAATGATAACTGTGCTAGTAAGTCCTGGGCATCTGCATTTCTTTGCAGAAAGCCTCAGATTCTTCTGTAGTAGTAAGTTTGCTGCAGAATGGGCAAGAGTTTTTATTTCAATTAGTGTTTTCCAATTGAAAACAAAACAGGTGGTTGTAGTCTTCAAAGTAGGAATATGGTTGTTTTGACAATATTAGGAAGATTTCTACTGCATACAACAGGAATTGAGAGGAGAAGTAATTTTTCAGAGTAAGCAGAGTCTGAAAGTTGTGATATGAACTATTTAGTCTCAAATCCGTGATCTGGATACAGCAAAACACAAAATTCAGTCTGCATTTTTCAGGTCAGATAAGTGTGTTATCAACCAACTTACTGTGTGTGCTGGTTTATTTAAAAAATAAAAAAAAAAGGCGCTTTCTGGAGAGTTGTCTATTTTTTTTTCCCAAGTAAAAATATTTAGATTCTTGTGGTACTGTTAGTCTGGGATAGAAATATGATTCTTTGAGGGCCAGAGTAAGAGAGACACAGAATTTCAAAGGTACACTATTTCTCAACCAGATTTGGGTACAACTGGGTACAGCAAATACCCACAACTGAAGAAAAAGCAAATCAGTTTTGAAAGGAAATGTATGATTATCTTTTCTCTTTTATCTGTTTAGTAAGAACTTCTTGAGAAGGACTATTTTTTTCCTGAGACAGGAAAAAATGGGAGACATTTTTGAGTCAAAAAGAATTGTTTTTAGGGACATTTAGAGGATTCTTATGCAGATAGCATGGTATTCAAAGTACAGGTAATCCAGTGTAACTCATGTAAGCATCTGTGTGAACTGTATTGTTAGATTAATTTGCTTTTTTAAAACAGTATTAGATTAGCATTGGGAAGACAGCACAATAATTTACCAAGTGCTAAACTGGGTTTAAAATCCTCCTTAGTGGTATAGCCTAAAGTATGCATCTCAGTTATGTTGAAGATACTAAAGTTAAAAATAAAGAGAAGGAGGAAAGGCGTATCTCTGGTGTCAGAGAGGCATGTGGTAAGCTGTTGTATAAAGGGAAGGTAATGGATCTGCTTGGATTCCAGCCAGTGGTGCCGGACACGGGCATTCTGCTGAGGCACATTCCGGGGCATTAAGAGCAATCCCTGAGTGTGCTGAGCCCTCTGTGTAATTCATCTTCCCTGTGGTCCACTCTGCCAGGGGCCAGGCGCTCAGTGGAGGTAATTTCACTACCAGTGCAACTTGCTGGTAGTCACTTTTTCAGTTCAGGGCAGTGTTTGTCTTGCGAACGCTTGGACATGGATGGAGAGCTCCATTTGAATCTCCTGTGCAGGCACCATCTTTCGTCCTGCTGCTACTTTGAATGGGGTGTTGGATCTTGTCTCTGCTCTCAGTTTCTGGTTGTAAGCAAGTCATCTTAAGAAGATGGCTTTTTAGTCATGTCTTATAAGCACTGTTTGGGTTAGTTGCAAAATTAAGTGGTGGTGGGATTGCCTTTTAACCTTTCTGTCTTGTTAACAACTTACTCTGATACTCAAAGCTGTTTGCTACTTTATAGTGACACTAGAGGAAAAAACGTATGATGCATTTTTCTGAACATAAAGAGGAAGAACAGAAGGAAAAAGACATTATCTGTCAGTGCAAGTCACCTGTATATTTCAGCAAGTAATGAAGCACGGTAAAACTCACACCCTAAAGGTGTCCACAGTGGGAGTTTACATCCTCCAACCTTTGACACTTATCATTCCCATTTTCTCCACCAACCTAGTTTTCCACCTTTTCCCATTTTCTTGGCCATTTTCGGTTAAAAGCAAGATGAATTAGCCATAAAACTTTGTGTTATGTCTCCTAAAGTATAAACTTAAGGACACTCAGAAATGTTTGCAGGGTTTGCCTCCTTCTCCTTCTATGCTCAGATCTCCTGATGACAAGCATACACTATTTTGTGAAGTTAATTCCTCCAGTGTTGTCTTTGACTATGGGGATTATTTGGCCATTTCTTTTATGGAATGACCAGAGAGACCCTGAAAGTATAGACTGTAGCTTTGTATGTTTGATTGTGTGCAACCTCTTTATAAAAAAGGTATGTTATGGAAGCATCTAACAAAATATAAATATTTATAACATAATAGCTTTTACTTTCCATTGTTAATTGAAAAGTTATTTTGTAACAAGACCTTTTAGATAAATATTTTATGTGAAGCTGGGTTGAGATTATCTAAGGATATCATTATGCCCGAGGTAGCTGTGACGTACACTTTGTTGAGGTACCATGCCTTGAAAATATAAAATGACCTGCATTTCCAGCATGAGTATTTATATTCACTTTTAAAAAGCTTAGTGACCAAAATCTATTTTAAAAATAACTTGTTTTTCTGATGTGTTGATAGCAATTAATCCTTATTCAAAGATGTACTCTTAATAAGTTAAGCTTGTTAAATTAAACTGATCTGCCTTTCACCTCTCCCGCCTTCTTAGAAAATCTTCCTACTTTGGGTGCTACATAATATTGTTTATAATTGTGGATGCAAAGAACTAGGAATACTGGGCAGTGGAAAGTATAAAGGAAGGGATGGTATCTTCCTTCTCTAGCAGTGAGCGCATAGCACACTGATGTCTGTCCTCCTCCTCTCCCACAGCCTTTCTTAAAAAGAAGCCAAGGTCCAAAAAACTTGTGTTTAATTTGATGCTGTCATTTAACATTCTCTGTGGTTCTGGAACAAAGCTATTTATGCGTGGGACCTAAATAGTCATTCACAGCTGCTGCCAGCTTATACCCTGGTGATCTTTATAGCTCCTCATCCTCACACTGGACAGACTTTTTTTTAGATATAATATTTGAAGAACACTGTGTTTCTTGGTTAGCCCCTTGTCCAACCCTGTTCATGTTTCACACATTTAGGAGAACTGACATTAAGGTCATCTGTGTTAAATATGGGGAGCCATAAGCACTTGAGAAGACAAAGAGTCTTTAGGAACAACTAGATGTAATTGGGCAATAGTAGTGTGAAAAGGTATCAAATAGGCCTTAGAACAGATAGTCTGTTGTGTCAACAGGAGAGTCATGCTTCATTTTTGGCAGATTTCTCTGATTCTAAAAAGAGGCATTTCTTAAAATTGTGGTTGAACTACCTTGTGTAAGCTGTGTAGCTGTCCTTTTTTAGGAAATTTTACTGAGCTTTCCCAAGCATTTAGTGTGTTGGGTGTCTAAAGAGAAATTGATATGAAGCTGAACCAAAGGCAGTAATGTGTACATTAAAACAAAAAAAAAATTGTAACACTGAGAAATATCTTATAATCTCTTTCTCAACTCTGTTATCTCTTCAATCATAATCCTATCAAAATAAAGATAAGAAAATAAATATCCACATCTTATGTTGATGCTCTTGTGTAGAGTAGCATGGGAAGCTGGCCCACTGGTACTTCTGACCCACTGTTGGACAACCCTCTCAGGCACATGGTGTGACCCCTGGGAATGGTGCTGTGCAGGGTCAGGAGCTGGAGATGATGAGTCTTGTGGGTCCCTTCCAACTGAGCTTACTCTGTGATTCTGTCTTCCCAGGTAAGAATTTTCTGATTCTTTCTTCCAGTTCACTTTCATGGTGTCTTCCTCCTGCTTCTAAAGAGTATTCTCAGCCACCTTATTCCCACTTTGAACTTCCAGTCTCTCTTAGTGCATTTTAAATTAAACAAGCATCAGTTTAAGGAAGAATAGAGAGCTATATCCTATTTTAAAACTAAAAAATATCTATGAAAAATGAGTTAGAGACAATGGAGTAGTTTTCTTTCTGCAGTGAGTAGTATAGCTTAAAGAGCCAAAATACATGTTTCAAGGTGTCCATGCACAACTAAGTAAAGCAATCAACTTTTTAAAAATTCTTGCACCTAATTTGTACAGATAGTGCTGTAACAACCAGAATGTAGCATTATGTGATTTACATAGTAAAATATACAGATCCCTAAACTGCAAACTTCTTTTATGTTGTAATTAATAGTGAGCATGTATGTCTTAGTAGATAGGTGCAAAATGTTAAATATAAGTAATGAAAAGAAACACGAGATATAATTTGGAAAGGAATGTTATTTTTTAACACTGAAAGTAATTACATACATTCTGTTTAGTTGCCTTCTGTAATTCATTGGGGCTTTTAAGCTACTGGGTTAAAGATAACTTGGACTTCCCTCAGTAGAAGCTTTAATGACTAGCTTGAAGCCATGTTCTTTCAAGGAATTAATATTTAGACATAACATTAGCTATGGAGGTAATTAACAGGTTTAGAATAATTAATTAATAAAATTTCAAAGACGGTAAATTGCATTGCCTAATATCAACTGTTAAAGGCTTCTTTAAAGGTTTTCTCTAATTAAAATGCTAAATTGATTTTATTTCATGAACAGCATATGGAAAAAATTGCTGTAATTTCTTTGTAGGCTCAATTAGACGTGACTCTTCATTGAAATCAGTCCTGGATTAACTAAGCAGACACACTAGACACACAAAAAATCTCATTTGCTATTGCTTATTTTAAAACCTCTGAAATTCAATTTTATTTTTATTAGCTTTGTTTGGTTTTATAAGAAATAAATACTTTATTTCTTATAAATAATAGCATGTATTGGTGGAAAGAAGAGGAAAGAAGAGGGCTTTTGAGTTCAGTTTTGTGCCAAAACTAGTTCTGCAAGGGTGGAAAAAAGCTCTTTAACTGACACACAATATATTTCATGATTGCCTCTTGGTTGGCACACTTCATTGATGTTCAAATTGAACTAAGTTGATGACATTGATATCTGAGAAAAACTAGAAGTACATCACATATTATAAGAACACAGATTGTGTGCCAAACTTGTTGTTCGGTGTTCCTCCAAATTCATAATTGATTCTAGGAAGTTCCTTTCAGGTCTTCTGAGTCATTATTAGAAATGGACATTGGTAGCTGATGTGGGAGTGGCATCCCAAAGCTTCTGATCTCTGGTGTTAAATATTTTGAAGTGAAAAAAAATAATAGCTTAGAAAAACTTGATTGAAGATTACTTGAAGAAAAATGGATTTAATACGTGGTTGCTAAATTGACATGTGACCTAAAAAGTTAAGAGATGTCAGACAGCAACACTACAGTGAAAGGACTAGGCAATGCTTTATTTAAATAATGCTTTCAGATGCTAGCATACATACATATTGTAATAAAAATGACTATTTTATCTAGAGCCTGGATAGAAACCATAAGCATCTCTATTTTATCAGTAAATTGCTTTGGTTATTGCTCAGCCCAGCTAATTGCCTTCCTTTCTATACTTTCTTCTAATCAGAGAGGAAACAAAACTATGACCCAGTGCTGGCCAACATTGTGTAGTAGGAGCTGTCACACACTGGTGTTTATCCAGAGAAGTGAGTTTTGTGCTACCTGTCTGAATGAGGTGCTCTGCTTATGAGGCATATGAATATTGTTGGTATGGCAGGGTCTTGAGTGTTTGTTTGGGACACCTCTTTTCCAGCCCTAAAGATGTATTGATCATTTGAAATTGCTTCATTTGTAGAATATTTTTAGTTTCTATGTATAGATGTATTAAATGACAAGTTTTTTTTTAATCTTTTAAATATTGTCTTGCTTCTAAAAAATGGGTGAGTTTTTACTATGTCATGCATGTTTTTACTGCAGGAATAAACTCAAACTTCTTGCTTTTCTTGAATTACTGTGTCCATATGTGTCCGTACTTGATGCCTGCATCTTAAAAAGGATAAGGCTTGATGATGACTAACATTTTATTAGCATTGTTTTGTGATGTGATGGCATGTAGCAGTTGTGAGAGAAGATACTGTTCTCTGACATGCTAATCCTGTGTTATGCTCGGCCATTCACAGACCATTCACATAGTCTTCATTACTTATCATTAATCTTCTGTGTCAGATCTTCTGCCTGTGATCATTCTTTACTTTAAATCCATATTTAAATATACAGAATGTGGAATTTGTGAGTAATGTGATGCCCAGGAAGGATTAACACAGCAGTCTTGGTTCTTCTTGATCTGGGTTTTCATCTTAGTAATTGATTCACTTTTTAGACCAGACTGTCAAATTCTGTTTCCTACTTTTTCACATGAATTCACTAATAATTGCAGACTTTCTTGACATCACCTCTAAAATTATGCATCAAAGTATAGTGGTTCTTATCAGGTTTGGGTGTATTTAAAAATCCCCAAACCTATGTTATTTTTACAATCACTTGTTCTGCTTCACTCTCCTAGCAACACTCAGTGAATTTAACTGGAATATGTGAAGTGCTTTATAATAAATATCTGTGCTCTTACTGTGTTAAAAGACAAGAAACTATTTTCTTTGTAATAATTCATTTATGAAAAGATTAGTTTTCATTGTAGCACATGCCTCTTTCAGTACCTTTCAATAACTGTGTAGATTGTTTTCTTAAGCTGTTAGTAACTTACGTAATTTAAATAAAGATTAATATATAGGTGCTTTTATTTTAACTGTGAGTGAAATTACAGTGCTTTTTACTGGTCTGTCAAGAAGCTGGCCAAAATTGGTGTGGCATGTCATGCCAGAAAACAAGCATTGATGCTGTTGTGTTGTGTGTGCTTGGGGGTCAGCAAGATCTTTCTTATGGTGAGCATAGAAAATGAAAGTGGGGTTGTATTTGTGTTCTGGAATTCAAGTGGAGGATGTGTTAGTGTTTGTGTGGTGTGTCAGTTGGGTTTATTCTACTTTGGTTTTTTTTAATGTAGTGGCTTTTCTTCATTTTTCTCTTAGGAAGCAGTCCTAGTCATTCAAATATTTTCTTATTGACAGGAAAGATCTGCATTTGATAAGTAACTGTAAAAGTTAGATGTGGAGATTCCAGGGGACTTAACCAAATTGCTTGTTACTAAAGGCATATTTAATTTTACTAGTAACATTGTTGGGTGTTTATAAATTTTGCAGATGTAATATTATACATAGCTCATTTAAAAATATAAATATTTCCTGTTGTATAAGTGCAGAAACTGTTATTGGTAAGGTACCAATGGTAAGTACGACTGATTAGTAAGTTTAAACAAAGCTGTGGAGCAGACCGAAAAATAAGTGGTATGGATAGTAAAATAATAGCAGACTTAGGGTCTGTAATTCTTTCATGGATTAGATACATGATATTTTGCTGGCATTAAGTTCAAAAACCTGTTCCTTTACTATTTGTAATTTGACTTCAGTCACGCATAGACTTGCTGACAGCTATTTACTAGAAGTCTGCCCTTGCAAGAGACTGGTACCTTGCTGTGTAGCAATAAAGGTATCAACATACCAGCTGCAAGAACTGTTTTTCACATGTATTAATGTATAAGCAGTAGAAAATGTGAAAGACTTGCAGTTTGAGCAGAAGTGTGTAAATACACTTAATTTCTTGTAGTTACTTGGCCGCCTGATGATGCTGTTTTCATTAGAATTGTATTTTTTTTCTTGTATATTTTTATTAAATATCAGTATTCAAATTACTTTTTTCAGATTATCTGTATTAGAAAATTGTCCTCCTTAACAGTCCCCTGTGTTTAGAGCCTGTTTGTTGTGTGTTAAACTTTCTTGTCAGTAACTTGAAAAGAAACATTCTTCAGTTTTGTCATTTGTGGAGGTCTTCTTCCACATAACAAATGATAGATAGAACAAGGGGAAATGGCCTCAAGTTGCACCAAGAGAAGTTCAGGTTTTATAATAGGAAAAATTTGTTCACTGAAAGATTGGTTAACCACTGGAGAGGCTGTCCAGGGAAATAGTGAAGTCACTGTCCCTGGAAGTGTTCAAAAAACAAGTAGAAGTGGCACTTCATGATATGGTTGGTTTAGTGGGCATGGTGGTATTTGGTCAAAGGTTGTACTTGATAGTCTTAGAGGTCTTTACCAGCCAATCATGTGTAATTTCTTTTTCCATGTGCTTTCTTTTTAATTTACATAGAATTTTATCCTTCAGTCATTTATACCTTTTGATCAGATTTATTTTTGGTCATGCCAAATAATTTTGTATGATTATTGAACCTTTTGACTTTTTTTTTTAAACTCGCTTTCTAGACCTCAGATATGCTGAATCACACTGGCTCTAGGAGATCTGCTGGCAAAATCTCTCTGATGAAAAATGTTTTATTTTCACTCTTGCTTGCAATTGTTTTAACTAGTTATTTAATTCTGTTTGGATCTTCCCTTTTGTCTTGTGTTAGCACAGTTTGTTTGGGAGGTTTCTTACCTTTTGTTGGGTAGCTTGTCCAAACTTCTTGAAAATTCAGATATGTCCTGATACCGAAATCAAACTTATGCAGCTGCTTATCAATTCTTCAGCTGCTACTAGTAGTAATGACTTCCCACTACAAAAGCTGCTGGGTTTTCCCATTTATTTATCCATATGCTTTGTCTTGCTGGTTTTGCTATAGTTTAAATTGTTCTCTTTGGTGCAGGCCTGGCTTATCTGTACCAAACTTCCCTGGCTGCTCCCAGAAAGCTAATTTTTTTATTTAAATGGTACACTGTTTGAGGAAATAAATTTCACACCACAGTTGTTAGATCAACTGTTTAATATTTTACTTTGTCTGGAAATTATGGGTGAATACTGTCTGATCTTGATGACTTGTTAATGGTTTTATCTAGATTAACTTATGCTGATTGCATAAAAGGCTGTCTCTCTTCTAGCCCTCTGGAGAAAGACTGTTGTGGCAAATTCCATCTGCTCTTCTATAGTGACCATCAGGGAGAAAAAAAATTGACTTAGCTTTTTTGATGCTTTTGTTTGAGCTCTCCTTTCATGTTTTGATTACATATTTGCCTTACTGATTCTTTCCTATCTTCATGCTTTTTGGTAAAGCCAAAACAACTGGTTTTAATTGTGAAAGTTATTAGAAAGTTGGTTTTAAAACTTATTTTGCTTTCCTTTTTTACAATTTCTAGTTAACCAGCTAAAGTTTATGGGAAATCCTCCCATCCTGTTTTCATTGTTAAGGAGCAACATCCATTTTTAAAAAGACGCTGTTCTACCTAAAATAACATTCTGCTATGTTGTTTTTAACAACCAGTTTTTCCAGGGCTTTTTTTGTTATTCCTGCTTGTATGTTTTTAGTAAGTGATGTGTGTTTAACCATTTAAGCATGATGTGTGTTTAACCATTTTGGTGGTTTTGATGGATGATCCCTCTCACGTGCAAGCATTTACACTTTGAGGCACTTCTTTTAAATAGCATCTTCATTTTTATGTAGCTTACTTTGGTGAAATTTAAATTTATAACAAGCTTTATTCCAAACAGGTTTAATATGAGCGTATTACAGTTACGATTAGTGGCTCTTTGATTCAGGATGTAACTGGCGTGAACTGTGTGCTCCTGCATCAAAAGAGGTTTCTAATTTTTATGATAGCTTACAGAAGGAATAATTTTGCTGTCTATAATGGGTTGTATCAGTAGTATATTGAGGTAAAGAAAAGGATTATCCCTCTTAACTTGGCATTTTCTAGACATATGTAGTCCAAGATTCTTCTGGTCTTAGACTCCCAAGTACAAGAAAAGTATTGACAAACTGAGTTCAGTAGAAAGCCACCAGGGTGGTTGTGGGCTGAAACACTTGCTGAGTGAAGAAAGATTGAGATGTCTGCACTTGTTAAACCTGGAGAGGAAGCAGTTTCAAGAGGACCTAATAGCATCCTTCCAGTGCCCAGGAGGAAGTCATCAAGAAGACAGAGCCAGATGCTTCACAGTGTGAATGGTGGAGATGACAAGACACAATGGGTATGAATTGAAATAAAGAGGATCTAGATGGATTTAAAAAGAAGTTTTGTGGAGTTGCACAGTAGGATTTTATGGCGCTTGAATTAATGTTGAATTTTTGGCCTCTTTGATTTTGAACCGATTGACATGGTAATTCTAACATCCTTTTAACACTGTGTTTCCTAAATAAAAGGAACAGGTACTGGGGAAAATTAAGAATGTTTTGGGCTGTTGCTATTCCAATTAGATGGTATTTGCATTCCACAGAAGTTGAGTAAGAATGTTGTTCATGGTGTACAGTCTAATAGTGTTGTTGGACTGTATCTGGCTCTGTGGTTTTTGGGTTTGGCTTTTGCAACTTATCTGTCTTGATGCAAAGTAATAACCTTTAGGATTATGGCATCCACAGGTAGTCATTATTTCAGTGTTAATGGTCCAGCTATTCAGAAAACAGATTTATAAAGAGCATTATGAATACAGACGTGAAAACAATCTTAACAGAAAATATGTATAGGTAAAAACAATTCCTTTCAGGCGCTTCCAGACTTGCAGAAGTCTAAGCATAAATGGAGAGATGGAAAATATCATTAAATCTCACTAAGTAGCTTGGAGACGTCAAATACACAGAAGCCCTGCCTTTATTTGTTGTGGAAAATCACATATTTAGTCTTTCATTTAATATAGAAACTTTATTCAGATGATTAGTGAAACTTGCTGTTGTCTGAAATGTCTTAACTTGTACAAGTAGTATTATTTCCTCTGTTATCCTCAAACATATTTTTTTCAACTGGAATTCAGTAGTGTATGATTGAGCCTCCTGAGGAAGCTCCCTAAAATCTGATGGTAGTTATACAAGTTTGTAGCCCTCATTTACTGAACTTGGAATTAAAAAGATGGGTTTCACTGTTGTTCTTGCTTGCCTTAAGAAAAATGTATCACCTGATATTCTCTGTAACACTTTTTTAAAGATTTTTTTAATCAATAATTTTAAGAAAGTGACTCATGTAGCTCAAGGTTTTGTAGTTTGTGCTCTGCTAACTGAACTCCCTCGTATTTCTCATTTCATGGTTGAGAAGTGATTCTTTTCTAAGAAAAATGTAAGAACAGCCATCCAAGTTCAGCCAAGGAAGAATTGAGGAACTGGGCGATTGTATGTGGCATTTTCTGTACTATGCGAGCCATTTGAAGTTGGACAGCCTAAGGAGGAGCTGTCTTTTACTCAGGATTTACTGGCTTTCAGGGTTTGGTTAATTAATTTTTAAAATATTTTTTTTTCTCTTTTCAATGAACATTTCCAGATTTCACTTGAACTTTGAAAAGTTTTAGTGCCTGCAGCACAAAATGGCAGCATCTAACTGATGCTGATCCAGTCATCCAGCTGCTTATGCCATGAACCATCTCCTTTTGGTTTTAAGTATTTGGTGTCTAAGACAGCTGTCTCTTTTTTATGTTTCAGGTAGCTACAAATGGACTGTAATGTTTTATTCAAAGTCTGTTATTTGCGGTTGAATACAGTGCAAAGTATCTCAAGTGTATAATTAACAGGTATAAAGTTAAATTAAAAGCTTCTTTTAAACAAGAATGTTCTCTTTCATAATGAATTCTATTTGTAATGAATAATGGAATTATCAATACAGAAATCTTACAGAAATCTAGCACATCTGATTCCAGAAATATGCAGCAGCAGATATTTATGCAGCATTCCTTTCTGCTTGTGAATATACTTGTTCCATCCAGGTTGAATGAACACAATGAGTGCTTAGTCATTTCTTCAGTCTTTCTTCAGAAGTTCTCTTAGAGCAAGAAACAACGCAAATTGCCTTCATGAGGTAAGGGCAATATGTTCTTTAAACGTCATAGAGGAAATGACAGATTTCTTGAGGCTGATCTACATTGTGATCCCAAAGTTGTAAACTAATCAAGAGATGCAGAAGTGGTGCTTTATCTGGCATGCTGGTGGCCCGTGCCAGTAGCTTGTTTATCACCACAGCATGACTGTTTGGTCCCTCTGAGAACTTTCAGCAGAAGATAAACTTCGGGAAAGTCTGAATTGTCTTTAATTGCATTTATCAAATGAAGAAACAGCTGCACTGGAATTAGGGAGTACTGTATGCTGTGCTGAAAAACTTTTTTCTCTTTCTTTATATGGTTTAAAAGTTCCTTTGTCCATCTGTAAGTTGCAGGCAGCAGTTGCCAATTCTGGATCCAGCCATAAATATCGAAAGTGCAATAGCCAACATGTTACCTTTTTAAAAGCAGGCAGTAGGTTTAAGTTAGGCTTTACCTAACCAGCAATATGGTAGGTTCTACAAGTGTAAGTATTGTGCTTAATTTCTGTTGCAATTTCAACAGAAAGGCTGAATTAATTGCTAACTCTGGTAGAGATTTCAAAGCCATGAAAGATTGCAGTTACCTGCAGAACAGCACATTTTGCATAGTCCTTTGTTAAAGTGAGCTGAACCAAACCTGAACAGTAAGCTTTCTCAGCTAAGCTAAAGCCTTGCTAATACGTCTGCATCTATAAGGGAAGCAAAAAATTATCATTCCCATGTTGTCAGGTGAACAAGGATATATTACAAATTCTAATCCTATTTAGAAAGCCTATGTGGCCCAGGATTTGGTGCCTTACTGCCTCTGAGGGATCCTTAGGAAAAGGAACAGCAGTGAGCATGCTGCAATGGGTGTACTGATTTAGTCTGTCAAACTGGGCTGCCCTTCAGGTAATACATTCTTAAGAGTGTCTTAGAATTTGAGCTTTTTCTGTTGGATATAATGTTCTTATGTTGGTAATGGCTGCCAGTTCTTATGTCAGTAACAGATTTATGTTGTTGAATAAATGGTCTTTCTCTCCAAGTTTTTGTGAGCAATTTTCTCAATTAAGAAATTATTGTTCTTTAATGTTAAAAGTGATATTCTGCCACTAGGATTTCCCCTTGTTCCTATTCTGTAACCATCTATGTTTAAAAACCCCAAGTCATAGGGGCTAGGGTCACCAGTATGCTAGAAAACTATGATACTAATGAAAAAATGTCCTGCCTTTAAACAGTTTTTCTACTTAAAGAACTTGTCGTGTATAAACTTACCTGCCCTCACTTCAATACCCAACGCTACTACTTTTGCAGAATACTTTTATTTTTAGCCCATGCATAATTTCTTGCATTTTGTAAAGCATCTCTTCTGTGTTCAGAGGGATGTTTTATACACTGCTTGTCTTCCCTTTGAATGGCGTTCTTTGGTCTGGCATTTGCTGATTATCAGTCACTTTCCAAGGCATAACTTATGAAGAAAATATGCTCAAACTTACCACTCTAGGACTATACAGGATTCTGTACAATTTCTTCTTCCCTTTAATTTGACTGGGTTTTTTTCCTTTTGTCAGTGGTATTTAAAGGCAGGCCATTGCTTGCACTGTTTTGTTGAATATCAAAGTTATGTGGCTGCTGCTATGCTTAGCAGCAGTTGTTGGTGAATAAAACCTGATACTCTTCAAAACCAGATATGTCTTGGAATGGTTGTTTTGTTGCAACCAGGAGATCTTTTAGTCAGCTCTTGAAGTCTGCTTGGCTGTGCTGCAGTAGTTCTAGTCAGTTTGAGAAGTATATGCCATTGTGGATCCTGGTTAGTTGGTAGTATACAACTTAAATAATGTATCACTCTATTCTTAAGCAAAAGAATTGCATTTTCTACCTGTCCTTGGGTACATTGTCTAGCAGTTGATATTATTTGTGACCATTAGTGCGTCTTCTCATCTTCTCTTTGTTCTTTCACATCACTTAGCATTTCCTTTCCTTTGCTTATTTTTATGTATTTCTGTCTGTTAAAAACCTTTTTTTTTTTGCCAAAACTGTCTGAGTTGAGCAACCTGGCTGAACTTGAACATTGCTGGTAAGTGTTATGACCTGGGAAATGCCAGCCATTTACATCGCTGGTCACATTTTTTAACCATTACTGTCATCCTCCTAATTCTCTTTTTCTGCTGTCCTTCTTGCACCATACAATGTTTTGTTGTAGTTGTGGTTTCTATTTATAATATTGAACATCTGTTTAAAATTTTTATGGAAAAAAAATGTGTATTTGTGCTCACACATTTCTCTACTAGTTTTCTATCTGTATAGAATCTTACTGTTCACTTATTCCTATTACTTGCATTACTTTAGATGTCTAATTAATTAATTTCCTCCTTTAATTTCCCTCTGAACCTGTCCTAACATTTCTGAAGATCTCATATTTTGGCGTATTTTGGTTCTGAATTACTTCTATTTTTTTTCCAGTTGTCTTCCCTTTCTAATATTGTCTGATTTACTGCCTTTCTTTATAGCTTTTGGAACTGAAACTGCTGTTGTTAATTCTGTGCTTCAGCAGTTCCCTCTCAACAATGACAGTGGTTTAATCAAATTAGAGTGGATAAGTTTAATGGGAGGTGCACTGCCATTGTTAGAAATCAAAGAAGGTAGCACATCTTTGTGTCTTCATTTAATATTTTATGCTTAACTACATTTAGTCTGTCATTCTACCTGTGGTTGTTTCCCAAACCCTCATCAGTTGAGAACAAATGACTCAAAAAAATTAATGTCTTTTCTTGTGCATTTACTCTTTTTAGAGTAAATGTATATATCTTTGGAGTAAGCGTATATATCTTTGGAGTAAGTGTATATATCTTTGGAGAAAATTGCATGTAAATCTGGTTTAGGATGTAAGGTTATAGCAGTTTTGTAGCAGTAGAAATCACAAGAGTTTTGTTCTTGTGGCCCAGCCCGCTCTGCGGCTTTAGGGGAAGGTTGTTTGATTTACTCTGGGCAGTGGAATGGAGAAACAACAAAATTCTCAGGAAGTTCAATAACAAATGTTTGCCTGCAAGCTTCAGAGCATTAAGGTAGAGTAAGGTACTTGGCAAATTTTAAAATGTAGCTGTTTGTGTTACTGTTATCTCTAGAAATGCGGAGTAGAATATAGCCTCCAGTGGTGGGTGTGCACCCCTTCTGCACCTGCGCTGGTACTTTGGGCACTGTCAGCGAAGCACCCGCCACTTTTGGAAATGCTTGGTTGTCTGAGCCATTAATTTGCCAGTCTCTCTGAGTTGCCTGGTCCTGCAGTGGAGTGGAGAAGACAGTACAGATAAATTCTAGAAGCAGACCCCCAGGTTAGTGGTTTCTGTGGATTTGTGTGTTTGATGGTGCTGGTAGATACGTTGCTGCTCTAAGTTTGAAATATTCTGAAACACAGATGGTCTGAGAGTAAGAAATTTCTGGTTTCCTTGAAAAAAATTATGCAATTTGCCTGTCTATATATGCCAAAGTAATATATATATAGAACCCACTTAAAGGTCTAATGATGTTTTGCCAAATGTTATAAAGACATAGTATCAACATGACCTCTAAAGTTTCTGAACTTTATTATAGAGTTTTTATTTCTAGTAATATTTTACTGCCCTGTTTCAAGGATAATTAGAAAGCAGGTAGATATTTTAAAGATCAGGTTTTTAAATTTTCAATAATATTGAGAAAAAAACATGCACAGAAAATATTTAATACTATGTACTTCATAAGTTGTTTATACCAGTGTCATTATTTTGCAGTTAGTAGGATGCTGACTACAGCTGTTAATGTATAGCTCTTTGTGTGTTTGTGTGTGTGCACGCAAAGACACAGAGTTTCTGACTGTATTTAAGTCCTCAAAAACAAGGTAACTGTGATTTTTATCACAAAAAAATAATCTCTTATGCAGTTTATGTGAGAGGGAGAGAGGCATGCTTCTAGGTAAGGTAGTTCATGGCTTAAGGCAGCTGCCTGCTGTGGTTCCAGCTGTGTGTGGGCATGTGTGGCAAGGGGCTCACGTGCATGAAGCTTGATGTTTTGGGCACCCAGCCCTGGGCAGATAGTGTGCATTAGCCTTTAGACTTACAGGAATTCTAGTACTTCAGCCAGTTGCAGTGATAGTCTTTTCCAGTGCTACCTGTCTTAAATTATTTTTACAAGGCATGAAAGAGCAAGGTATATACTTCCATCTTAAACACTTAGTTGTTTTTTTGCTGGCTTGTTGTATGGCTTAAAAAGCCATCTTCATTGCTATTCTTACAGATATCATCAGTTCACCACTTTACTGTTGTTGTTTATGCTTCCTCCCCAATCTGAAATTTGCATCTTCTTGTTGTTTAATCTTGTTAGGACTGTAGATTATACATGTCAAAACAAAGAAACTTTAATATTTTTCTAGGTAAAAACAGCACTAAAATAAATTGCTCTCTGTTCTTTTTAGATGGAAGAAATAGATTTAGCTCTAGATGCATTTTACAAGATTGAATCATTATTGTAGCTCATCTTTGAACATTGTCTACTGCCTTGTTTGTTTTTTCTTAATGAGTTCCAAAATTAAGCTTAAGTATTTGTGGTGTCATGAGCTCATGTGGGAAGGCAACATGATACCCATACTCTAGGATTTTTCTTGTTTAGTTCCCAATGACAGAACTATTAAATTTTAATATTTAGCAAAATGCCTATAATAATCCCTGAATCAAAATGTCAGCTCCTGGCTAATACATTTTCAATGTGCAACGTGAAGAAGTTAACAGATCTAAAACTTAATATCATAAAGGGATAGGATTTTTGCAGAGTGAGAATCATATATGTGTATGCAAGCTGAAAGAAAAGCATTGTGCTGTGTCTGTGGGGTGCAAGTCTCTGAGTTGCCTTTTGTGGCAACAGATGACATTGCCAATTTTCTGCTGAAGCGATAAAGCAAGTTAGTGCAAGTTGGACACTGGTTGGAGCCAGGTGTTGAGATGTTCTGGTGACTTTCTGTCCTACGTCTTAGAGAAGGAAGGTCAAGATGCAATATAATCTGGAAGTCGTTGGTGATAGTGATGGACATTTGGGGCTCTTCAGTTACTGGAAAGCAGTTGAAAAAAGATGACAGCAATGTATCCCAGCTAAATGCCTGAGAAAAATTGCTTCTGGATCCTGGGACAAATGGTCCAATATAAAGTATATAAACTAAGAGCAAGGAAGAAGTTAAATGTTTGAAATAATGATGTAGAAGTTTCTTTGCCTGGTACTTGTACCATGGAGGAAAAAGTTAATCAAATGAGAATATAGCTGTAAAGGAAGAGGTGAGAGTAGGACACAAATGGCAGAAATCAGTAAGTAGGTGAGATTTACTTTATGGACAGAGTTTCTCTTCTGTACTAAGTTTGCTGAAAATGTGACCACCTCTATTATTTTTTTCACCATCATGAAGAGCTGCTGCCCTCCCTGCAGCCAAGCTGTGTGAGCATTCCACATCCAGCTTCATGCAAAATTGACTAATCATAGAATCATTTCCCCAATTACTAACTGGCAAACAAAAGCTAATAATAGTGGCAAAGCCTGTGTGTTCCTGGGTGTAGCAGCAGCCATGGTTTTTCACAGCATAGCTGTGTGCCTTCAAAGGAGTATGCTACTTGTAGACTAAATCTTCTTCAGTGAGATTAGGAAAGTACAATAAGACAGAATAGAAAAGGCAGAAGGTTTCTGTATGTGTAAACACCTTCAAAGTGGAAGCAAAGTTTAGATATTGATATGTTCCTACCAGAATAGTGTGTATCCAAATGCCCCTGCTATGTGACTGTAGGCTACTGGTGCTGGAACTGAAGTGGGAAAGATGGTGCAGGTGGTTGTAATCCCACTGGATTTACCTCAGCAGTTTATGATTTTCAGAAGATACTCAAGTGAAAATAAAATCGCTAATAATATAGATGTAGGTGAGACACATGACAAAAGACAAGGAGATTACCAAGTTTTGATAATTTCAAATTAATTGAGTATTTTTACAGTGGTTTTCTTGAGGGTATGGAAGCAAATAGACTGCTTCTTGGTAATGTTCTGGTCTCCAAGTTGCCTTTCTTGATATTTTTTTTTCCAATTGGTGCCTACATAGGAAATATGAGAAGGGAGGGTAAAACTCATCTGGGGACAGTGCTGGCAACATTTGCTATTTGCATTAACAGATCACCTCTTAAGCTATTTTATAGCAGCCTTATCTCTGAAATATGGTGCAGGGTGGATTAAATACTGGAGGACTGGAAAGGATAAATGTACCAGTTGTCAAAGGGGGGAGAGGAGACAAGGAGGGACGGTTCAGCTATCCTAACACTGATGTCCTAAAAAAAAAAATTTGTTAAACTGCTTTTATTTATGTGTGAGATAATGAAGAGATGAGCAGTTGCCAGCATGGGTTTACCAAGAATAAATAATCTTAAATTAGTTTAATTTTTCTGTATGATAAAACAGTTGAACCTGTCAATAGAAACAAAGCAGTAGCTGTCATATATTTTTACTTTGTTTAAAGCCCTTCATAAGACTGTCTTTTGTAACATTTTTATAAATAATGCAGAAAAATGTGATCTAGGAGAAATTAGTGTACAATAAGTGCTAACTGATTGGATTAGTGTTTCTGTTGATTATTGTCAATGGATTGCTCTCAAAATGAAAAGGTATATTGAGCAGGAGTTTTCTACAGACCTGCCTGGAGGCTGGTTCCTTTTCTTTATTTTTAACCTGATGTACTTAATGGTAGCTGGAATCAATCTTCAGATGACACAAAACTTGAGAAAGTCTGGAGAACAAGACCATATTTCAGAAAGATCTTGCAAAACTGGAAAAATAATCTGCACATGAGTAGGTGAAATCCAGTGAAGATGAGAAGATGTGACACTTACCCATAAATAAACCATAGCAGTCCTTCAGAAAAGGATTTGATAGGATTTTCATTTGATAGCACTATACTGTATCAAGAGATAACCCTGCCACTGGGATCTATGGGCAGAAGTGCAGCCAATTAAATGAGCAAAGTTAAACTTTTATTGAAGTCTCTGCTGGAACACTGTTTTCTTCTTGGGGAGAGATGTTGCAAGGAAAACTTGAGCTACTTTGAGGCTGAACAGAGGCATCACAGGTGATCAGAAGATAGGAGGAATCCCTTACAAGATGCTTCATTTGTTTAGCATGTGGAAGGAAAGACAGTGAAGAAAAGAGTGTGGTTTTCTAATATGTAAAAGAAGTTGCAGTTATTTCTTCTGTTACAAAAGAAATAGTTGCTTGTGTTGATGGTGGCCTTTGATGAGTAACAGCAGTAAAAACTCTTATCAAGAAGAACTTAAGGGAGATATTGGAGAAACCTTTCTGAATTGCAATTAATGAAATAATTAAGTAGATTGCATGAGAAGACTTTGAATTTTTGTCATTGCTAGGCTTTGAAGAGCTGGTTAAAGATGCGTAGCTACAGATTTCCCGACTTATGAGAGTAAGGTGGAAATGTAAAAAAAAAACCAAAACAAAACACTGTTTCTTTAACCTGTATTTTTCTAGAAGTTTCTGATTGAATGACTGCCCGGAATAGAAGTGTACAAGTTGAAGTGAGATAACATCAGCAGTTACAACGACACCCTACTTGAATTCACCTTTGAAAAGAAAAGTGAGGAAACCTCTTCTTGATTGTAATGGGGAGAGGGGGGAGGAGTAAAAATAACGTTAAAATATTGCTCTAGACTTCTTATTCATATTGGAGAGTGACAGAGATAAACTCTTCTCTTGATTCAAATATACTATATTTGATTCAAGAGACATTTGTTTTGACAATATCCCTTTAATGCTTTAGGAGGAATTTGAATTCTAGCAGTTGTCATCTTCAGATGGGTTTTAAAAAATATGTTTGTGTCTGTATAATCATAGCTTTCATCTGTCCCTCATCTTTCTCTGATTTCAGTTTGAGAGGTATCTCTTGAACATGACTGTACAGACTATTTTAGCCTTTTAGACAAACTTTCTCCATTTCTTCAAGGATGGTCATCTCTGTGGGTTTTTTTTCTGCAATCTCTATAGAGAAGAAGCCTCATATAGCTTAATTAAAAAATCATTGCCATTTTATGTTTGACAAAAAGCTAAACAATGCATTAGACTAAATTGTCCATTACACTTTTATGCAAGACAGTGTAATTACATGAAAAAAAGCCTCAACAGTAAGAATAAAATTTATCGTAGGATGGTGCTAATGCATTTATGTGCAATGAGAGTCAGTTTAATTATAGTACATTTAAGATTGGTATGCCAAGGGCAATAAACTTTATAACAACATACAAAAGTTTAATAAGCATGAAACATCATAAGAACAATGTAGACTAAACCTTCCTTGCATCCGAAAAGCTGAAATGCAAAGTTTTTATTTATTGCCTCAGGTAAAAAAGTCTGTAGAAACAGATAAGTGATGACAAAGCTTTGATGTTAATAAACCCAAATGGAAGTAAAAATCAAAGTGTGTAAATGGCTAGGTTATAAAAAGAAAGATGACAGAGTTATACCCTTTAATTAGGTGTAATTTGTGCTTTTGGCGCACTATTTGTCCTGCATGAATGAGAGGCTGTCTTATGTTTTCTTGTCCCTGTATAATAGAATTGCAGTATGGGCACATCCCACTTAAAACCTCCCTAGGATTTTTTTTCAATAAGTGTTTGATCACACTGTACATACTGATCCCCTTCTGGAAGCACTGTAGCCAGTTTGCCTTTCCTAGTACTTGAAAATAATCATAAGCTGAGTGTTTGTAAAACACTTCCAGCTAGAAACAAAGTAATAATTTTAGAAAAATGAAACCAAATGACAAAATTAATTTCTACCTTGAGTATACATCACAGACTTACGTGTCATACAAGTAAATTACATCAAAACTAGAAAATAATTAATCCAGTTAAATTATTTAATGAGTTGTTCTGTTTAGCAGCTGGTTGTCTCATTCATATTTTAAACTGTTGTAGAACAAATTGCTGTTAATTAAATAATTTAATTTAATTGATTCGTGTCTTTGTTTTATGGTATCGCTACATGAGACATCAAATTTTCAGTGCTGAAACCTCTTTTGCAATCATCTCTTGCTGCCATGTACTGTGAAAATTTATAATAAATCTTTCTTTTGACTTTCTGTGCTGCAAAGAAACAGAAAAAGTCTTGATTCAGGGGGAAAACAACAGAGTTTACTAAAGGCTATATTTCTATACAGGTATCAGGTTTTAAACTTTCCAGTTTAGCAATAATTACTGCATTTTTAGACATGCTGCATTCTCTGTGTCTTTATGAAGTTTCTGCAAGGTTTGATAGTGATGTGTGGTTTTGATCTCTGATGTGAAGTTCACAGCTCTCATTTGGTAGGGTGTGAAATACCCTTGCAGAGCACCTTTCACTGAGCTGCATTACGTGTCTGATGTTGTGAGTCCATGGAATGCAGTGCAAGAATTGGCTGCTCCTGCACTGCAAAGCCATCTGGTGAAGCTTGTAGTTCTCTTATACATAAAAATGCATGAAACAAAATTTTAAAAATTAGTATGATTCCTTTTTATCTTGACCTAAATATATATTTTCTTTTGTTTTTTGTCTCCTTTTTAATTTGAAAGTTGAGTCTGACATTCAGAAGTTCTCAAATGATTTCTCTAAATGCTGCAGCATGGTTCCATGGCAGTGTTTGCTGGAGGCATGAGGTGACCCTCTGCCTCTTGTGGGTATCCTTCTGAATTTTGAAGGGGCATTTGCTTGTCTTGCAGTGCAAAAATCTACCACTTTTTTTCTAATTGTCTTTCCAGTTCATGAAGTCTTTTTCATTAATTCTGCCCTCAAGGACAAACTCCCCTGTGGGAGGACTCTCTGATGATTCAGATATTTCCTTTCTGTTCGGGCTGGCGGGGCTGCATATTCCCTTTCTGGGGGTCTGTGCTAATTCAAGGCTGAGGATTTCCTTCCTCCCACTCTGGTGTCACTCCTGACCTTTTATATGCCCCTCTTCCTACTGATGTCACGCCTTGCTCTAGAACTGCTATGCCTATATTGGGGAAAAGGATTTGGCAAGTCTGTACTTTCTTCTGCTATTAAAGGAATAATCTCATTGTTATAAAACCAGTTATGTAAGTGTTTCATTTCAAAGGTCACATTTTGGTAAGCTAAAAAGGTTGGCTAAAATTTCTGAACGCCTACATGGGATATTATTTAAATAAAACTTTAAAAGTGCAAATCCTCAAAGAGTGTTTCAAGTTCTGCCCATGCTGCCAATACTTTAAAATATCTTGAGAAGATTTAAATGAAAAGTCATAGTATAGGAATAAGATGCTACTGAAGTAACTTCATCTTTTCTGTCAAGAAGTGCAATTCAGTAGAATTTCAAACCCCTGTGGGCTGTGATGAGAGCAGAACTTATGATAAATATTGAATAACAGTCCTGTGATTTAGTAGTTATAAAAGTAGATGCCTGTAGGTTTTAAACTAATTTTTCCCAACACCATAGGATTTCTGCAGCCTTAAAATTTCAGGAAAAATTTAGAAAACCTTGCATACTGTGTATGTTCGACAAGTGCCAAAGGTGCACATTTTTCTACCTTACCTGTAAAACCACTCTGTCTCTTAAATATGTGCTGATTATTATTTGGTTTTTCTTTTCAAGTAAATATGACATTATTCGTGACACATGAATTAATATTTCTCTTACAGTCTCAGAAGTGAGGAAATGCTGATCTCTGGAAGGGTTCTCTAAGTGTGGTTCGTGCTTATCAGTTACTTAAAGACTTTTTGTTTCCCTCCTTTCCACACCATTGAGATCCACCTTTGAATTTTGTGTAGCTTTTAAGTGGCATTTTCTAACTGCAGTGGAATGAAAAGATGTGACCTGTTCTTCTTTCATAAGTGGCAGAGCCGTGCTCCACATGGCTCAGTGCATTGTCATTTCTCCAGCTAACATTGTGAGTTAAGCTCTCCTGGATGGACTGATTTAAATCTATTTCTTGGGCCCCGATGTCTGCTCAAAATCACTGCTATTCTTGAAGTGCTGGTGCTTGTTGAAAGTTATCACCATTTCAGTCCCACGGGCAGTTTTCACTCCTAACCAGATGACAACTGATGTTTTCTTAAGCCCACAGTCTGTAGCCATAAAATTATACCCTTGCTTAAGCTCAGTATTTCCCTCTCTGTCTCTGATGTTTATTTGCTTTCCTCTTTTGCGTTACCCTTTCCCCTCAGTTAATTATAAACTTCTTTCATAACTCTCAGCGCTCCAGATCTGTCAGAATGGAGGTTCTTGCTCTCTCTGGCTATTCTAAGGCAGGTTCAGTTTTCACCTGAACCGTCTCCCACACGACCCAACAGAGGTAGGAATATGAAGCACACAGTTCCTGAACCTCCTCTAGGGCTGAGGAAAGCCATGACCCTTCCATTTGTGCCAGCTGCCACCTTTGTGCCAAGATGGTGTGACTTACAGGACAGAAGTGCACGGAGTGTGGCTTCCTAGCCAGACACCATACCTCTGCAATTCTTCAGCTCAGACTCAGCAAGGAGCTCTTTGGAGGAATGGTTAATAATTGATTTGGGCCTTCCAAGTAGGCTTGCTGTAGACAATTTGATTTGCCTGTCAATTCCCTGAAATCACTGTGTTGTGGGAAAATATCTCAAAATCCTTTTTTCTGAGTTTTTAGTCTGAGGTAAATGAGCTTGTGGAATTTCTTTTTAATTCCAGTATGTAAACAAGAAAATTTTTCTGTTTTTGAGTGGAGCCATTTCAAATTAAAGCATAGTTAATTCTGAATAGAGAGCGTGGAGTAGAAATTGAGAAGTATACTTTAATAAGATTTCTAGTGTTTGGAAGAAATGCTACCCAGTAAATCTGAAGTGTTTGACAGCCATGACATTTTTTATGGTTTCTTCCTAAATTGGTTTATACACAGTATGATACTGATGTTCTCTGTTAAAACTGGTTACTTCCATTGTTCTCTGACTCTGTTGAGGTGCTGCTACTTGTTAATAACTGGGAAGATGCCTTGAGGTGAAGGAAGAATTGGAATTCCTTTGTGCAGAATTGTAGCTTTGCTTAGAGACTTAATTTTCATTTTTCATAATTGTAACAGTAATCTAGATGTGTGTTTACCAAAATTTTTTTATAATAATTGGAAGAAGTGTATGTAGACTAGAATTAGAATAGCGCAATGAATTATCCTTTTTTCAAATATTTAACTGCAGTTATGTTAGATTTGTAGATAGGAGAAATTTTTTTTCTGCTTGCTCTCTCTTGGAGCCTATACTAGTTCTGGAGTTCTTTGCCTCTTTTTGTTAGTGTGGTTTTTGAGTCATTAATTTGATGGATGTCAAAGCCCTGTGTTTGTTTAAAGTGTAATAACATCTTTATTTGAGATGGGGAAGTTTTCATCCGGAAATGACAGAATATTTGTGCTCTCTAAAGCACTTTTGCTTCAAATAATGACTTTTGTTCTAAGTGGTACTTTGAGAGTATGGTTAGGCCAGTGGCTGCAGTTGTAGTAAATCAGTTCCCTTCAAAAGATGATTGCTCTAAATCAGGCCAGCTTAGAACATATCAGTTAGATGAAGCCTGCTGCAGTCCCTGCACCAGTAGAAGGAATGAAGTTTCTCTTTGCCAGGGAAGCCTTAATTGTTTTAGGCCCAAGAACAGAAGGTGTGTACTTAGGGGACTAGCAGGAGCTGAAGAAGTGTGGCTTACTTACCAGTTGTTACTCAGTAGTAATCCATTTCTGTTGCTTCAGATGGTTGTGGATTTGATGAGTAAAATTAAATGTATACTAATTCAAATTTTGTACTTTTTCTTCTTACTGTATTTTCTGTAATTATACATGTGTATTTGCATTGCAGATGCAGATAAAGTAGTAGACAAAGTGCAATAAAAGTTGATGTGAGTAAGGATTCATTTGATCCTCCCAAAGTTCTAGAGATGAAGTTTTACAGTTGATATATAGTTTGGTTTCTTGGATTGTACGGATTTTTAAAAAGGTCAAAATACTTGTTCTGGAGCAGATAAGCAGGTAAGTTGAAACGATCTAGAATATATAGTGGAGAATTTTAGGTTACGTGAAGGATTCTTCTAAAATGCGTTGCAGTTTTAAATTTTTTTAATCAAATGGAAGATTTGAAATGAAATTGTGCAAAACCACAATGTGATTTATTTCAGAACATTCATATGCTGAAATGCTAGAGTACTATATAGATAATCCAGCAAAATCAAGAAAGTTAAGTATATGTACGATCTATGAGTATGTTGGCACTTTCACACTGGAACCTGCTGAGAAAAAAGACAGGAAGCTTCCCATGGCTGTTGTGCATTGTCCCAGTAATATGCGTGCCATGGAGGAAACACCTAACTAATTATGGAGGAAACACCTAACTAATTATGGATAGATTGGTTGTCTTACCTGCTCTGTCTCTGCCTTTCCTGTTGAGATCATTAAGAAAAGGGTTAGGTTTTCTTCGTTTAAATTAAAATCCTCTCCTGTTCTAGAAACATAAACTTTTGTATGAAAATTGCTCTGTGATTTTTCCAGTAGGCTCTAACTTGGCTTTCTCATGCTTTGATGTCAGTGTTTTGTTTCCAGACTGTGATTCTAGATACTGTAAAAATGTACTGATAATAGTCTTTTCAGAGTGTCTTTTACTTGTTTTGGTTATGAGAAAATGTTTTTCATTGTTCCAGAAAGATGTTCTATTCATCTCCGTAATTTAAACTATTCTGTAATTCCGTTATTTACATTTTATAGTGTCTTTGGATAGAATCCTGGTGAATTCTCATGCCATTTTTACATCTGGGCTTATATATGTAGGTCTTTTAAAAATCAGCTTTCAGAATTCTCGTTTTACTCAGTTACTTGTATCTGCAAGTTTTACATCAGATGTAAGTATTCTGTTCTGTTTTTTAAAACAGTAACAAATTTGTCCCTTTAAATGGAAGTGGGAACAGCATTATATAATTGCTGGTTTTAACTCAAATTCTTACACTGTACCATGAATAAAATCCTAGCTTTTCTGGGCCCATTGAAAGCATCAACCAAAACATAACAGCCTTGATGATTTCTGACAAACAAATGAGGGTTTCTTATGGCAAACCAGCATTGTTGAATTAGAAGTTATATTCCAAGGCTGCTTGTAAGTCTTCACAAATCCTATCACAGTGGAATCCATGGAGTAACAAAAATATTGTGAAACAAATGCCTCCTGGGTGGCTAATTATTGGCATTCTTTCCTTTTTTTCCTCAAAGGGAAGCTCTGTATCTTCCCTGTAAAATGCTGTCTGACTAGACAGCATGAATGTTTTGGAGTGGGAAGTTGAAATCTCTTCAGTGGTTTATTTGTGAGGGTTTTCTTATTTATGTTTTTATTTTATTTAAAAATAGTTCTTAAAAGGAACTTCATGAAATCTTTACTGCCATAAAAGTCTTAGTACCTTGGCTTTCTCTATTACAAATATGTAAAAAATTATTGCATTGTTTGTGCCATTTCATGGATGTTGTTCCAGTTTGAAGTAAATGTTGAATTCAAAAGAACAGTTAATACACATTCTTAATTTCACATACTTTGTTTAGATGAGCTAATGGAGTAAGAGGGCTTTTTGATTTATTATGCTTTCCCTTTAAATGAATGTCAAAGCTTTTCTTCTGATTTGAAGTAGAACTTAGCATATTTCTTTTTCTCATGTGCTATTTATTTCCTTTCTGTGAGCATTCTTGTATCAGCTTGATTATTTAGATACCATAGTGCTAATTAGAAAATGATAATAATGTAATTGCATTCTCCTCATCATGGAAAAGTGGCAGTTCTCAGCAAAGGAAGGAATAAAAGTCCAATAAAAGTCCAGGAATAAAAGTCCAAAAGGCCTTCTGATGTCTGCCTTTAGGTGGTTCAAATTATAGAAGCTTTTCAATGGGCATGAAAAATTACAGCCCTAAAGCTGGGAAAAAAATAGAAACATAGAAGATAATCTCTCTCTAGGAAGTGTAAATCTGAAGGAAGTAAAATAAATTTCCCCAAATGATGCTTTTACATCGGTCTTTCAAGTCACTCGATCTTTCTCATTCAGATGTTTCTAACAGGATATTGCTAATGTTCCATTAACTTCAGGTCTTTACAGAATCTGGGGAAGGATCACTGTAAACGTGAACAATCACCACCTCTGGTGATACCTTGATGGCCTGACTTTCTATTTTTGGCTTTCTTCAGTTGTGTTGTGCTTCCTTAGGACTTTAGAAATTCATTATTGTATATCTGTTCTTCCTTCTCTGTGGAACTTGTCAGTCCAATATTTGGATTAAGGTTATGATTTGGAGGAAGAGATTATTTATTGTTAGGGGGGATGGAATCTATCCTCTTCTGACCATGCTGCAAACACCTTTTGTTACAGCACTTTCCTGTCATGATTTTTCAAGCCCCCTGGAGAACAAAAAGACAGTGGTCCAGCGTTTCTGACATTAGAAATACAAAGTCTGTCTGTGTTACACATAGCTTTGGTACATTTCTGGCCATTCAGGGAGTTTTTCATTATGTTACTTTTCTTAGTCCTAGGATAGTGAAGGATAGAAGTGTTTTACTGCATGGTAACAAGTGTTTTTGTTCTTCCAGAAATGTGCCATACTTCTCCTAAATCTGTTTTAAAGAAAAAGAAAACCATAATATATTTTATAGGAAAAGCTTAGTGACACAAGTGTGATCACATCACTGGCTTGTTCAAAACTGCACCAAAGAAAGAGGATTTAGTTGTAACTTCACAGAGTTAAAGTAGCTTGCCTCATCAGCAGAAAGCTGTCATAGAGTGACAAAAACCTATGGCTCGCAGCAATGGAAAATCTTGAAATTCTTCCTTACATATTTTTGACATTAATGAGAAACAGGTTTATAATTCAGAATGGTAATTCATTAATGTAATTGTAGAATATGTAAGTAAAACCCCTTTCCTTGAATCAAATAGTGGCTTACAGTATTTATTTTAAAATCCTCAATCAGTTTACCATGTGTTCAATTTTTAAGAATATTAGGATTATTTTTCTGTCTTCCCTTAATAGTGTGTACCTATGTGTGTGTATATGTATATATATTTAAAAATTAAAGCATTGCTGTATATGTTGGAGCTAAGACTGGTGCTTAGTAGTCTCAGAGCACTACTTCAAAATCAGCTAGGCTTGTAATTTTTTATACATTAATAAAAATTAAATAGGCTTTCTGATCTATAACCAGGATAAATCCACTGACTTCATCTGAATTTTCTGAATTATACTAGCTTCGCTTGGTTTACAAAGGAGAAAAATGTAGCAGAGACTAGGTAGCAAAAAATGGGATAAGGCAGGTGGGACAAAATATAAATGTTCTGCAGCCATTTTAAAGATCAAATATAAAAAAGCAGAAAGACAAATCAGGAAACCGTGCTCCCTGGCCTAACTTTGGAATTCAGAATATGGGAAAAATGCAAAAATGGCCTAGGGAATTTCTCTGTGCTATGTCATTGAGAGAGACCAATCTGTATGTATACACAGCACATCATATTTATACTTAATTTTCAAATGTGGTAAAACAACTCAGCTAAGAAAGCACATTAAAAGGCTTTTTTGAAAAAGATGTCTTCAAATTATGCGTAATCCCGGTCTGCTTAAATTCTGGTTAAACTAAGTGAGCATAAATGTGTCTGTAGGGCTGAGCACAGACTTAAGTGTTTTGTCAAATGGAAAGAAACTTAAACAAGTTTTGCATGTGTTTAAATGTTCTGATCTGCCATGATCTACTGAGTACCTGCATTCTGAGGCTGGTAAAAACCAGTCTGTTAGGTTGGAGATGCAGGGTCAAAGGTGTTTGGCTTTAAGTTCTTATGTTCTCTTCACTTTCTGCAGCAATAGGCTGCCTTTGCAGTATTAAAGAGCAGAAATGGAATCCTGGCAAAGTGTGTGGTATTCCTATAAACTGCTGCCCTCAAGACTTCTCATGAAATGTCATCATCAAACATCATTGTTTACAAAGCTAAGTACGAAATAAGTTAATGAGTGAAAATAGAAGAATTTAAAATCCATTTTCAGCCACTTTGACATTTAAATACTTCTCTAAAATTTAGGGAGCTGTGATTGCATATGAGCATTAGAGTAGTTGGTGAAGCTCGATGTAAGCAAACAGTCCTGCTGAATTGCTTGGGGAAAATGGGGTGAAGGGTTGGCATGGAGTTGGGAGCACATTCACAAGAAACTTGAAAAACTATAATAATTTGATACATAATCATACTATTCCTTTAAATATTAAGAGGATAAAATGATACCTTGTATTGAATGTTCCTGCTCTCTGTGTGTTTGTGTATATGTACATACCTAAAAGTACACATGGAGTAGAGTGTGTATGTGTTTGTGTACACACACACATATATATGAAAATCCCAAACTGGGTATGTGGGGTGTTTTCTTCCAATAGTTAAAATTCACCCATTTGAGTACATTTCATCTCCTCCTTCTCCTCCCACCATCCTCCCCCTGATATTTTCTTGCTTCATACATAAATGAAATGTATCTGTTCCAAGAAAGGAGCAATATCAAAACCAATGATCGCTTTGCAGAAGTAGCATAGCTGTCAGAAGTATTAATAATTTGATGAATACAGGAGTTATTAATTTACTTTTGACCTCTGAAATTAAGAAATTGTGTTTATTCTGAAGAGGGATTTCTTACTGTTTTTAACGGTAACAATTTCCAGACTAAATAGGCACGAAAGTTGAGTTAGGAGCAAGACATTTAGAGTATTCTGTTTAGAAGTAACTGATTTAAGTGGATAGCTATTATGTAGTCATTTCACTGCCCCCAGCCCTGCTTGTAGCTGCTGTTGATCATTAAAATTTATAACAAATGTCCCAGCTGCTGATGCTGTTAACCAAAGTAATAGCCTCTGTTGAGCTGTAATTGGACTCTCCCTGCATCCTCCCTTGCAACATTTTGAATTCTGTTAAACTTTATTAAACTTGTGACACCCTGTGGCAGAGGTGAGCCATTGCGTATTATGTACACCGCAAAATGAGGTATTATGTACATGTCCAAAATGAGGTATTTTGGACGCCCTTTTGTGGTATAGCCTTCACTTGTCAAAACTAGAGTGACTGCAGATGGCTTTTGGTCTCCCAGAAGAGACACTGCCCTCAAAGGCAGGAGCAGAAGTCATGCTTATTTGCAGCATACTGCATTTTTCAAATAAATGTATTTGCTGCACCAAGCAGACACACTCTGTTTTGACAGTTTCAGTTTGAAACTGCCTATTTATCACTGGTTTTTCTGAAACAGCCATATGTCTGTGTGCACAGCAACAGTCCAAGAAGCAGCAAGGGGAACAGTAAGGACAAGCAAATATTTCTGAACTACATGATCTTCACCAAGCTTTGTTTTGTCATAAACCCTCAAAGTTATTTTGTAAAGCCTCTGTTAGCAATACTTGTACTATCAACTAATTGAGTAAGGTAGCTAAGACAGGCAGTGTTATATGGACTTTCAGATCATTACATTTATGGTTCTCTTCAGGGATTTGTGAAGGAGATGGTTACAACTACATAGGTTGTGTATTGGCAGACATCAGAGGCTGGGTCCTTGCGAACAACTCTTAACACATCCTGAAATATTCACCATAATGTTTGAACCTCTCCACTATAAAGAAATGTTTGCCTCCCTAAACTGTGTTTTGCTGAAGCACATTATTTTGTGAAAGTGCTGTATTATCATCTGCTAATAACTATTTACTGGTGGTTTAAGGATTTTGCTTTGTATCACTCCCAACAGAAAAGGGGATGTGGTTTAGTGCCTCCATGGTTACCTCTGATACAGCGTGGTAAAGTACCTGACATTTTTTGCAGATAAATATTTAGCTCACACAGAGGACAGATAACTTGTGGCATTTATGTGTCTGCCTGCACATAGGTACTTACTTACACATACATACCTACTTTTAAGTACTGCTGCAGCAGTTGTGCCCTGACACTTCTATGGGGCATCATTAAAATTAAAGGGCTTCTGAAGTCACAGATGCTTACAGCTTCCAGGTAGCTCCAGTGGCTTTGCTGGTAGATAAGGTTACCTTTCTCTTTACAAGCCTGTTTCCAGTTGTTCACAAGTATAAAAATGTAATTGCTCATGCTGAAATTCTCTGTGCCAGGAGCCAGACTTAGCTGGATTTTTCTGAAACTGTTTAGTGAAGGTATGGAAGGTATGGGCACCTTACAATCATATCAGTGCATCTTACATGTAAGAAGGAAGGTTAAGTTATGGCTGAACTAGTAGTTATAATTAGGGCAGTTTCCTAAGTCCTTGATTTTGAGGCCTTAATGTTCAATTCAGCATTTATACTACAGTATAAAATGTAGTGAGTAGAAATATGACTAATCAAGATACTAGAAATTGAAGACAAAGCTTGAATTAACTGTAGTAGGTGGTTGGGTCGTTTTGTTTTTTTTTTTTTTAATCTCTGAACTGTTCAGAGAAAATGACACTAGGCAAAACATTTAGCATAATTCACAATCTTGTTGTTTTTTTCACCCTGATTGTTTCTTTCACCCTGATTTCTTTATTCTTAGGCTTACGTTCCTCTCATGGAGAGAGGAGCATATTCCGTGCCAGGGATATAGATTCTTCATTACAACAGTGTTTTCATCTTACATGGTTAATAC
Organism: Leptocoma aspasia; assembly: GCA_013399835.1. Classification (NCBI taxonomy): domain Eukaryota; kingdom Metazoa; phylum Chordata; class Aves; order Passeriformes; family Nectariniidae; genus Leptocoma; species Leptocoma aspasia. The sequence continues at coordinate 97,648 of VXAX01002066.1, forward strand.
AATTGACAAGCAGTTTTTCTGTTGACAAGTACATAACTATGAGAGGAGGATTTTACCATTTTTATTACTAAATATTATTTTGACTATGATAGTAGGTACTTACAGGTGCATTAGGTGATGGTATAGCTGTGTTTTGTCCACTTTTTCATTTTTGTACTGCAGGAAGTTACTGTGCAATATCTGTGTTCTCTTGGAAGAGAAGATCTTTTCCTGCTGGGAGTATTTTTCTTGGGCAAACCTTATCCTTAGTCTGATTAGGGTGTGATGAGTGGCTCTACTGAGAGCAGAAGTGGTAGAGGTGCTGGTTTTATGTAGTTAAGTGTGTTGGCCTATGGGCTCTTTGCTTCTGCTAGCAAGGTGACGTATTTTGCACTTCTGTTGCAGTGCCTAGGGAGCTGACCTTAGAGCAGGATTGTATCAAGGAGTGGTTTGGTGAAGGGAGGAGGTTGCTGTCTTTGTCATAGAAATCAGTGAGGAAGTTTTTAGGTTTGATTCAGATGATGGAGAGAATAATTTTGTGTGTCTGGTTCCAGTGTAGTTTTGCTACTGCGGTTAGCTAGAAAGTCATTCTTGAGGTGATCCACCAAGAAATGGAGTATTGTGTGCTTGTTCTGGTCTGTGCTTTGAAGAAACTCAGTTGTTAGTCTTTGGACTCCTGATTTCTGTGCCTTAGGGTGTGTCAAAACTGCCTTTGACAGATTTGATTATAGAGGAGGAGAACTGCTTGGTGGGAAATCTTAGGTGATTCCCATCCATGAGTTGCATTCATGTATTAGTGCAGTGGAAACCGTAAAATAGTTCTTATTTTCTGAACCTTGCTGGATGTAAGCTGTGTAACAGTTAATTTTATTAAAATATGAAATAATAAAGAAAAAATTATTAATAAGCTGCAATGCAGTTTCCATTGGCACATACACTATACTTGTTTTAAATATTTTCAGCATAATTCCTTTCTTGATAACTTAAGGATCTACCTTTTGTTTTCTCTCTATTCAGGGAAGACTGGGTTAAGTTGCAAGATTTTTTATACTTCTTGGCTTGCTTTTCAATTAATCAGTATTGAAAAGAAATTACAGGCACTGATTCTGCTACCTTAGTTTCAGCCGTGAAGTAATTTCTAACAAGAAAATAAATACTGATAAGCTCAGAGCAGGTGAACATTGTTAACTGATATTTTAATTCTTTCATCTGTCAAATTGGATTTGTGTTTATGGTTTTAGATTAAGTACTCATTTTTTTGTTAAAATCATTTTGTAAATAGCTGATAGAGTTGAGTTTTTCTGAAGATTTTTGTGCGTGTCTAAAGATTATTAATCACAGAAATTTTTTAAATGGCTAGCCAGCTTATTTCTAGCATGGTTTCTTTTGCAGATGGCTTCTGAAAGCTGTCTGTATTTAAAACCCTAGCATGGATTTACAGTGGCTTTGAAATATTTTTCAAGGTGGCAGGATAGAAAGAGTGTGACTTGACTACTTAATCTCTAGCTGGGGCCAAGGGTTCCTTTTACATAATCCCATCATTCTTACACTGCGTTAATGCAGTGGATGGAGTAAGTGACCAATGGTTGCAAAAAAATTTATGATAAACCAATCCCTCATAAATTGGACTGTAGTATACAAGAAGAGTTTTTGGAGAGCTTTGTTGTTGGTAAATTTAAATGTGCTTCATTTTTTAAAATTATTGTTTCCTTTTTTTTGGTTGCAGATGACAATTAGCCAAACATTGTCTTAAAGGTGAAATAAATAAGTAGCGTTCGTGTTCCTTCCACTAATTTTTGCAATCTGCTAGCAGAAACTGAACCATCCACATACTGTAAAATCACAATAAATAGTACTTTAAATAGTGTGTTGCATCTGCTATTCCACCATAAACAAAAAAAATAGGACTATTTTCTAGTGTAATTGTAAGCCGAAATGTAAAATATTTCATTTTACAGATTTTTATGTTGATACTCCCTTTAGTAATGCATCGTAATTTTTAGTTTAGTTTTAGACAAAAGTCTACAATACAATTTTCACTGTACTTCAGTCTTACCTGACTTTAATAAAAGTTAGTTTTGCCAGATCATTACTGTGAATCTGTCACGATCAATATGTTGAAAATTGTCTAAAGAAAAGAAATCCATGTGAACCCTGAAAATCAGTTCTACAAAGGTGATTGAGTATTTGCTTTTTCTTTAAAGATCAAACTTCCTCTAATAATTCCCATATAATCCCTGTGTAGTTAAATAGCACGGTAGTCATAACATGCTTGAAATGTATGCAAGGCACCAGCCCAAAAGTTTTAACTCTATATAACAGGAGGATCAAAGGACTTTGCTGACACAATTTTATTTTAAAATAAAACATGATACAGACATAAATGTTAGTATAAGTTAAAGGCTTTTAAATAGCATACATTTTAGATATTTTATGTTGTAGATTAAAATCTGTTCTCCTTGTCTTAGCCAGAGAAAGAAGTCTTGCACACATGGGACACTTCATAGTCCCAAAAACAAATGTTGTGTTTTTCAGTTTGTTCTCTAGTTGATGTCTGTACTGAAGAACAGTGCTTTGAGGAAAGGGAGGTAGGTGATCTGTCACCTGCAGCTTTGTTCCCTCTGTGCAGAAATAAAGTGTCTATGGTTAAAAATGTGCTTTGATGTATTAAAAATTACTCTTAGCAGAGGGATCTTTATGTTTTTAACTTGCCATGTAACTCAAGTAACTGTGTTGCTTTAGGGTGCTGAAAATAAGGAAAGCTGTATAATATCCCATTAGCAATTTGAGTGAGTTATAAAGACAGATCTGTGGCTTTTGCCTGAAATTTGTCTTTTGAGAACAAGTTGTGTGGGCTTCCACAATTGGCTTCTGGTCTTTAGATGACTCCTGCTAACATGAGCTAAATCACAAATCTCCTTCTGGATGTGGACTTTAACCGGTGTCCCATTTTGGGTCATTTTAAATGACATGCTATGTTTGTAGAAAGTTTCCATCCACTTTTTACAGGCTGCTGTTCTGAAATGTCAAATTACAAAATAATTTCTGCTGTGGTGAGGTGTATTTCGTCCCAATTCTTAGGGATTTTCAATTTCTTGAAGTGTACCATATCATTAATGTTGACATATTCTCTTTTTCAAGTTAATGCAGTGCCAAGTTTACACTTTAATATTTAAATTAAATACCTCCTATCTGATATTCAGAAAGCCAGCTTTCAATATTGAAGGTGTGAAGTGATTCCTCAATGTGGAAATTCACTTTACTGTTGATGACCAGCAAAATATTTTTCTCTGCTTTACCAAAGAATATATCACATATGCAGTTGATTAATTGCCAGGTTTTGTAGTTCTGGTTAGGTTTTTACCCTGCTAGAGCATTATGTTCACATTATTCTTTTAAGTAATGGTAGTGTGTGTAAACAGTGCTAACAATTCCCAGGTAGAAAATTATTTGCCAGGAAGAGAGGAAAGGCTATTAATTGCTTGGAGCACAGTGATGTCTATCAGACACGTAGGTCTGACTTTCAAATTTTTTTTTAAATTTTCCAAGCTAGGTCTTCATCTGCCTGTCAATTTTCCTTTTGTGTTTGAAAAAATAGGTGTTGTTCTTCACTCATGCTTAGCTTCCTATATTCTTCAGACAGAATATTATGCTGGTTTGATATGGGTTTTCTTAAATCACTCAAATTTTAATTAGCCAAACTATACAGTCATTTGGATAGTAATTCACAGTTAGTGACTGGGCCCTTAGAAGCTGGTAAAACATGCTGGCTTTTTTATAATGTAACTGCTAGTAATGGAAACTTAATTAATCTGGGAAAATGGATTTTCATTTTTCATTATATTAACATATAAGACATACAAAAATATTCTATATTCAATATAGTAGATATTTATAACATTTTCTTTTCTCTTGAGTAAAGGGGACTGTTTTTAGTATTCAAAGACAGTACATTCCTGTTTTTATAGCAGGTCAAAAAAAGATACAGCACCTTTTCCAGAGTTAATGTAAATTACTTGCCACTTGGAACTACTGGAAATTTCAGATCATTCAGGACAAACAGCACTGAACCAACCTTGCCTGGGTTCAGCTTGAGCTTTCCCTTGAAGTTTGAATAGAGCAATGCTTCACAAGGAAGCCACAAATCTTGAATCTTTTTAGCAACAGAAACAGCATTTCTATATTCAAGAAAGATTTTCCCAAATGATTTTGTGACAAATGGAAGATAAGTAAATTGTTATACTGAATATCATTTCAGTCTGATGTCATATTACCAATTCATCTAGTTATATTTGTGAAATCCATGCAATATGCTTTTCTAGTGCTGATTAAGCTATGCTGTTTGGTTTAGCATGCACTTTTTTCTTCTCATCCTGCTATTTTTCCAGTATTTCATCCCCTCCCTCCCAAATTTTCTTCTCTCTCGAGCTGTTTTCTACTCATTAATAAAACACCTGTTCCAGTTTGAACATAGTTTTGAACATCCCTATAAGATTACTGTGATGAAATGGAATACATTCTTGTTTCCATATTAAAAAATTAAAATCAACTAATAAGTAGAAGTTCAGTTCTTTACATTTCAGCTTGTTCACTTGGCCAATCCAGAAAATAACTATTGACTTTCTCTTAGCTTGAATGTTTGCAGCTAAAAAGGAAGAATGAGGCACTTTGGCTGTATGTGCTCTGTTTAAAAAAATGACGATTTGTGTTCGATTCGGATATTTCAAAATATTACACAGGTAAGGTTTTATCTAGTGGAAAAGTTGTGTAGTAAAGCTTTAGAAAACATCACAGAGAAGCCCTGCTTCGAGAAGTCAGATGACAGGATAGTTCCCTTCATTTCCTAAGGGAAAGGGAGATGGATAGAGAAAAAAAATCAGCGTAGTGCAGAGAGTCTGGGCATTGTAAAGGATTGTGCAGATCGTATGTAACATGAGACTGTTTCATTTGTATTCTCAGAGAAGTCCAGAGGTAATCAAAACTAGCTAAAACAGTGAATTCTGTTAAATTTATTGGGGGGGGATGGGGGGAACAGTAAAAGCCCTTAAGACTGCTTTGAAGTTTTGCTTGCGCACAGTACAGCATCATGATAGCCATCAGGTGTAATTGGGACAAAAGGGACTTTGATCTTCTTGGCATTCCAGATTGGACCACCTTTTGAGGCATGATCTCAGCTCTTCTAACAGATGCTCAGAAAAGGGATTAGCTTCAAATTTACTTCCAGATTGTGCTTGCTTGTTTCAGACTTTCTGCATTGGTACTGCATTATCAGTTCTGTATTTGAAGAGTTAACTCTTTGCTAGCATAAAATTTATGCTTTGCTTTGGTTTTGCTTTGCTTGCATAACAATTTAATGAAGTGACAGTTCTTAGAGAAACATAGTATATAACTGGGATTGTAGCAGAATCTCTCCAGTGTCTGACATATTTTGTCTGTTCTCAAACTACTAGTGATAAAACCGAGCAAAATTGTTTTTCTCATTCTCAACACTCATTCCTGGGGTTGTATCTCTCACACACAAGTCTGCTGTTACTTTTCTATCACAGAGTGAAATTCTTTGTTGCAATGTATGAGAAATGTTTGCTTTCCTTTTTGCTGCATGAAAATATACAAGTAGCAACCTGCCAGCATCCTCTAAGATACATACTTCACTACATGCAAGGCTCCCAAAATTCATGTCAATGAAAATGCGGATACTAATGGATTTAGGAGTCTTTGTCTTTGCACTGCTCTGTGGCCATCTGCAGGAGGGCTTTGTTACTCCATCCCATCAGCGTCCTACGCTTCAAATTGAGATCTACAAGCTCACACACCTGTACTTACCCTGATTTGTTGGTGGGCTGTAGCTGCCAGTGTGAAAAAAGCTTTGGCTACACACTTCAAATGGTCCAAATGTGTCATGTGTCTGGTTGGGTCCTTCAGTATTATGTTAATTGAGTTAATTCAGCATCTAAATGTTCTACCTTGATGCCAGCAAATTGAGAATATACAGCTTATCATTTTGTGTTAAACATCTCACTCCCTAGCATTGCTGTAAGTTGTGTGTTGATGCAGAGAGGCTTGTAGCACATCTCCTTCTGAAAATGACCCGATACCACTTCTGGTAGCTGATCTTTCTTTCCTCCTCAGCATGTTTCCTTTACCCCAGTTGCTTCTTACATCACCTCTTGTGAAGGTTATCTGAGATTTATTTTCAAGTTCCAATACTGTTAGAGTTTGTAAAGTATTGTTTACGCCTCCAGATAAGCTTCTTTTTAATAAAGTTTAAAAGCTACCGTGTCATGGCTTGTTAATGTGTTCAAATAGTGAAATGTTCATTGCATTTTTCGTAGTAATTTGTTGCAAATGTGGTATAACACCATCTCTGTCCTTTCAGCTGAAGAGTCAGCATTTTTTCCATAGGTAATGCAGAAACTCCATGCAATTAATTTGTGTCTTCTATGACTGTGAAGAAAGTATCCAAATATAAACATAAGCAGTGCTGTGCTTATCTTTCATTTTTCTAGGTTTTTTGAAAGCATATACTTCCAAGAATGGTTGGTCTCTTTTAGTGGTTTAAATGAAGTGCTGAATGCTGAGCATGTAAGTGTGGGTGCTAAGTATGTGCTTGCTGATCAAAGGAACTGGGGAGAGTGCAAGTCCAATAATGACTCAGATGATTTTTCGTTATGAAGTCCCCAGGAGCCCTAGGCTTGATCAGACAAGATAATTGTGCTTTGAACACATGTAAACTCACCCTGTTGTCCGTTTTCTTCAGATGCACCTAGTATCTCATGAAAAAGATAAGCAAAGGTCTTAGAGGTCCTTTCCAATCCTATTAGTTAATGTTTCTAATTTTTCTATTGCTATCCACTGTTTGATTTTTTTTTCCTTTTCTCTTTTTGCTAAAAATACTTCAGAAGGTGGAATGGAGATATATGGAGATATCTCCTCTCTCCCCCCCTTCCCCCACCACCTCCATAATCTACTATAACTGTTCTCATTTGGTTCTGTGTGAAGTTTTTTGTACTGTGTTGAGGTTTTTAAGACAGTGATGTCTTGCAACATATTATGCTAGACACAGAAGCAGTTCCTGTTCCGTTTTTCACCAATTTCTGGCTACAGAAAGGAATTTAAAGACAATGAGCATGTCAATCTTAGCTTTGTCTCTTGGGACCTTGGAGGAAGGCATGCTTTCTGTCAGATTCTGAAATTTGAAAATCCATTGTCATTGTCTAAGATGAGCTAAAAAGTAAAATATGCTCCTCACAATAATGGTTATGGTACATCATAATATGTGCTCTCCAGTGAGCTTCAATGCTCTGATGAAATTGGGTGTGCTTTTAGGGGCTTGGTAGAAGCTACCTTAGTGTTCTGGCAAGTGAGGTGTTTCAAAGCCAGTTTTCTTGCTTTCAACAGCATCCTGTTTAAAGCACTTGATTCCCTTACCAAATAACCTGTCAGTGCATCTTTTTTGATACTGACATAGGTGTAAGAGCAGAATGTTGTCACTGCATTTGCAGATACCATGGGAGTGCTCTTGCCCAATAGCCAAAAAAATCCCTTAAGTCAGTCATACGTGGAGCTTCGAGTCTGTGCAGCTCCTTTGTTCCTAGTTAGAAAACAACTGTGGGCTGGTGCAGCCCATTGTCTTGCAGTGTGCATGGATTCTCCTGCAGCTAGGACAGGAGTATCTCCCATGGGACAGAGGGCAGTGGCACTACACATCTGTCACTCTGTCTCTCTTCCTTTCATTGCCCACATCCTTGGGGGTGCTCAGCAGGGTGCAGTGCTTTTGTGTGCAACAGCAGGCTGCAGTTGTGTTAGTCCACTGACATCTCCATGTTTGGAAGGACAATCATCATCTGGATGTTCTGCTGAGGTGTGTTTTTGCAGTGGTGTGATGGGTCATGTTCACTCTTCCAGCAATGCAGTCAAAATGGAACATTCAGTCATCCAGCACATTGCTTGGAGTCGCAGCTGGTTGCCATTATGGAGTTGTATTTACACTGAGTTCCAGACAAATTGTGTCAAATAATGAAAATGAAGGCAGCCTTCTAGTCAGAGACATAGGTTATATTTATGATCAAGCATCTGAATTACAAAAGAAAGAATGACCTACTATTTAATTTTAACCAAAATAACCATAGTGGTCAACATATGGGTTTTATATTTAGACTTCTAGAAAATATAGCATGTATATGTCCTTAAAAATGAGTGGAAAAAATTTCAGAAAAATCAAAAATCTTTTTCTCTGGATAGTGAAAGTAGGAGTTAATGCAGGATTTTCTGGTGTTTCTTATAACTTTGGGATTAGAAAGGTAGAGGACAATACTAGTTCTTGATACAATTCCTTTGGGTTTTGACCAAACTTATCTAAAACTGAATAGTGCTTTGCTTCTAGGATGTATTCTCACACTTCCACAAAGAGTAACAAAACTAGTTTTTAATGCGGGAGCAAGTTGGAATAGGCATTTCCGTTTTCTTCTCTGTGTGCAGAGCTACAACTGCTGTGGTTGCTGTGATCTGGGGATTAGCTGTAGTCTATTATTTTTCCTCGTTTATGGCAAGAAAGTGATAATGCTTGGTATTTTCAATTTTATCAGCAAAGATTGCCAGCCTTTCCCGGGCAGTTGGAGTTATTAATGTGAGCCATAGCTTATGTATTACTATTATTGCCAACTTCCATGCTGTGCCTCATTTCTTACAACACTTGGTTAGGAAAGAGATAAGGCAGACATAGATTTATCAGAGGATAAATCAAATTTCAGGTGTCCAAATACTGTGAGGAGTGACACACCCATCATTCTCTACTGCAGCCAGGAGGAGTCAGGGGTAACTGAATTCTTACTTTTTATTCTGGATCTGGGAATTTGTCGCAAGCACATAGTGAGCAGTGAATACTCTGTGGGCTTTGAGCTAATGAACCTGTCCATCATCTGAGGTGACCTTGCTTGACTCTTGTTTGACATTCAAAGAGAGATTTAAGCTACTTTCAGATAAACTCTTTTCTTCTTCTTTGCTGCAGTGGCCAGAAATTAGTGACTCTATCTCCTTTCCTTATGCTTCATCTTCTGAGAAATGAATTTTAATTTATCTTTCACTAGTGTGACTTTTGCCTCAGTATGGCTTTCAACTCCTTTGGTAAATTCTTGCGCTTTATTTAATACCCTAAATACTTTAAAAAGTGGCACCAATGTCACACTTCAGTGCCCCTGCCAGAGGAAATGGTCTTTGCCGTTTGTAAACAGAGAATGCAAAGGGGGAGTCAACGAGTCAATGAACAGCTCTGTTCATTGGTTGAACTTATTCTGTTTGAAGATAACTTATGCTTAGTGGTTTCTAATAAAACACTGAAGTGTTGCTTCATATTTTCCTGTGTTAAAAAAACCTAAAAAACAACTAACCAAAACATATGTGAAATTAATAAAAATGCAGCAGAAAACTACTTCATCAAATATGAGACAATTGACAAGAATTAGAGTAAGATTCTGTAGCCTTAATGGATTTCTGGCAGAAGCTAGAAGTAATAATTAAACTAAAACCTTGAAGTAATTTTATTTTGGTCTGTTTAAGCACAGCCTGCCATTTCAAATTGTTATAAATAAAAAGCAGAACACATTTAATTCGGGAGTTGGTGATTATTCTGCAGCATTTCTGTAGTGTCAGTGTAACTAGCATGTTGCCAAATGCTGATGCTCCACTGCATGCAGTCTTCAAAGCTAATTCATGTCCCGCACTATTTTTGTCAGCAAATCAGTACAAGTTTATGTCAGGTTTGACAAGGAATTTTCTTGTAATGCCACAGGAATGGCATCACAAACATACAATTTATGGTTCTGTAAAACATGTCTTTGATAGTCTCAACATTTATATTGCTTTTTGAAAGAGGAATTAAAGGCAGAGGATAAGAATTGGATGGAAGAAATCATGTAAACCTTCAAGTTCTGTTACAGTGTTCTCTGAGCTGATAGCACAGAGTAGCCAGTGCCATAGCACTGTTAGCCTGTGCTAAAATGTTTTCTAACACGATAGCCTGAAAAGGGGCAAATGCTTCAACTTTGTTCTTTTACAATGAAAGAAAAGCATGATTATATAGTGATGCTGGAAGCTTTCAGCTAGTAGATGAGTTCAGTAACTTGCCCATTGAGGTAGGAGGTGGTAGGGTATCATTTAAACTCTGAATTGTAACTCCCCAAGCTTGGAAATGGAAATATTTGTTGCAGTGAAAAACTCTGCATCAAGCTTTCAGAGTTTAAAAATTCAGAAGGAAGTGGCAATTTAGGACTTCCTTAAAGAAGGAGCAACTTCTGTACATAAAGACCAGGCTGTATGAGTGGTAGCAACTCACATGATTTATCTGCCCTCTCCTCATATGCGCACTGAGTGGTCAGTGTCCTTGATTTGCTGTTGGCTTGAGACGAACAGAGACTCCTTTCATATTGCATCAGTAATTAGGAAGGAAAATTAAAATATTTGAAATGTTACTAAAAAGTGTCTTGCAAAACACAGTGCTATTATTAGAAGTTCTGGTAGTTTTCTTGCAAATAGGATCTGGAAGTAGCTGTTGGCTGCATGCTTAGATAGGCAGAGTTGGTGCATGTTTGGTGAACCTGGTTCCCACCTCCATCTTCAAGGGTTCACAGAAAGAAGCCATCAGCCTGTCCCAGAGCCTAGACAGAATACTGCTGCCTATTGAAGGTTGAATATTGAACTTCAGGTAAGTGTGATTTGAAGTGGCAGGATTACATTTGGGAAAGTAAAAAGGGGTTTTGTGGCAGGTTTTTTTTTATGGCAGCTGTATGAAGCTGCTCAGAAGTGTGGAGTGATCGAAGTAGTCCCAGCAGAGATGGATTATTGGAAAAATGCGAGTGAGGTGGGCAAAGCTGCCTGATAGATTGCAAAACCATATGATTAATTATACTGATCACATGCATATGGCCCCCATATAACTAATGTATATTTGTGTGCAGAGATTTATCCTCCCCACCACCCTTTTTGTAGTAAAATTCAGAGCAGTGAATTAGGAACGATACAATCAGATATAAAAGGATTTAGAACTGTTTAGGTGACTGGGCCAGCAGCTGGCAAACGTGGTTCACTGTGGAAAAATGTAAAATAATTAGTCTGGGAGCAAGAAACCAAAGGAAACACAGTGTGTGCTGCAATGGAACAATCATTCAGCACGCTGACTAGGAAAAGGATTTGAAGGTTATTGTGGAAAAATCATTGAAACCATGGGGCTTATGCACAGCTGCAAGAAAGTAAGTTACTAGGTTGTATCAGAGGGATAAAATACAAAATAAGAGGCGATACAGTTACAGGAGTGTTAGGCTCCATCTGGAATACTGTATAGAGTATTGGTCAACGTGCCACACAAGAAATATAATGTCTGGGAAAGAGTGAAAAAGCAGTAACAGAGATAAATATTTTATGTGTAAAGATTAGGGAAGATGATCTAGGAAAACATACATACATATATATATACTTCTCTTTGCCCGAGATTGAAAATTGGGAGTAATCTTAAAAATGAGGAAATAGAACTGCATATAAAAAAGTGGTAAGGATCTGGAATACATTATTATTTCAGGAAGTCTGTTGGAATACAAAATACACATAAATTCTATAGACTTGATAAAAAGAATTAAAGAGAATGACAAGTGAGAAAAATTTGTGATTGAGGTTTTTAAATTTGAAGGCAGGCAGATTTAGCTGTTTCCCTTCCCACCCCTCTTAAAGGTTTGCGACTTGAATGATCATTGTTTTCAGACTTAATACAGCTTGTAGTGAGGAGAGCACATAGTTTTTATCTATGAATTATACTTTTTTTTGTCTGCTAAGACTAGTTTTAAGTACATTAGGGAGCACCAGAGTCTTCATGTTGTGTATTAGGAATAATAAGGTGTTCATTCTGCTAGCACTTCTCTGTATTTCAGAGACCTGCAACTAGGATATAAGGCTGCCTGTCTAGTGCTTCTGCAGCACCATGTCAGGATAATGATGCACATACACAGTTTGCCACAGGTTTGGAAATGTTTTAGAGCATTTGCTGTTTTGTCAATCCTGGTTCTTCCATTAAAAATCTGAAGAGAGAAAGGCAAAGCATATTAAAGAATATGGCATTTAGAGTTGGTGTAAGTAGCAAAATCATAGTTAAGATTAAAAATATGCTAAAGCAATTAAACTATTTTAAGTAATAAAACTCCCTTTTTTCAGGAGTCAGCACTTTGCTGGGTGGGATGCTTAGCTCTTAATATCTAGATAGCTGCTGCAGGAGCAGTAAGACAGCATATGAATAAATGAGAGATAACTCTGTGGACTTCAGTTCTGTGGAGAAAATTAGCTGTCTGCATCTTTGGATCTAAACCAAATGCAGTGGGTCACTGGACTGAAGTTTGAGAAAGCAATTTATCAAACTTGGTGTAAATTGCAAACTTGTCCAGGAAACCTTTTCCATTTTGATACCCTGCTTTGAAAATTTTGGAGTTACTTGGTCCCAACTGCTTCTTCTCTATTGTCACATAGTTGCAACAATGAGGACAATTCTCCTGTAGACTTCGTATTTGATGTGCTGGGACCATTTCTCTCTCAGGACTTCTGAGGAGGTATGCAACAGGGCCCAGTTGTGATTTTACTTTTTTAGGTAGCTCTTCATGAGACTGCAACAGACTGCCTCTGAGGCAGGCACCCAAATTCCATACACATTACATATATGTTACCAAGGGAGTGGAGGAGCTCCAAAGGGGAGCTGTAAAGCCTGGGAGCTTTTGTAGACAGCAAAATGAAACCAGTGTGAGTGGCAGTACTGCTTCTGCTGTTAAGTCTGAATGGCAGTTTAGTACAAGTTGGAAAGTAGCCTCTCTTTAATTTAGGTGGCTCCTGACAGCATTCAGAAGCAGAACTTGAAGGACTTCAAATTAAATATCAGCCTTGATATCTGCATCTCTCTTCAGTTTTTCCTCATAGATTGTGGCTTCTAGACACACCTATTACTTTCAGTTTTACTTCCCTTTTTGTTTCTGTCATCAAAGTCACCTCACTGAAGAACCTGATCTTTTAAGTCACTATGGACTCAGTGGAAGCTCTCTAAGTTTAGATACCAGAGATGTATTAACACCCCCCCCCAATTAGTGCTTGAATTCTGGGAAAAAAATATATCCCAAAGATGTATTTTAAAATGTAGATCATTACCAATTAAATAAAGTCTGATTTTCAACCATATTGCTTTTGAACGGCTTTTGATAACATCATTTCAAATTGTTTCCAAGATCTAAAGAGTGACATGCATAATCATTAGACCTAGGCCTGAAGAGCTTCAGATGTTACTTTAAAAACAGTTTGGCAATAATAAAACTGTTCTAGCTGGATTGATGAGATCAGTGAAGTGTGAGAAACTAGATCAGTTTTGAGTAAAACTATGTATAGTTTAATTTGAAATGTGCAGCTGCAGTTTTGCAGAAAACAAAATATATAGCAGGCACAATGCTTATATTCAGCCTGAAGTTAAAGCATTTTTTTCCAGCTATCAATTTACAGCTTAAGATAATGGATCTTGGCAGTGTGCAGGGCTATTAAGTAATGTTTATTAAAATGGATAAGAAAGGACTTAAGAGGTGGCCTGTAAAAGAATTTTTAAAGGGCTGGTTAGTGAAATAAAGAAATAGCATTTTCTCCTAGAAGTTCTGTAGTCTGGAAAAGTCATTAATGAAAAAGATTGTGGTGATATCATCTTATTATTTAATCCAGTTCATGAACTGATATGGAAACTGTACTTAGGATATTTTTTCACCTCTGCTGTGAGACTGAAGTGTGTTGAACATCTATACTAGAGAGAGAAATAATCAATTGTATTTAAGTTTGCCTCAGTCACAAAACTAGCATACAATTTGACGCGACCTTAATATTCCCAGGGTCTATTATCCATTGTGCAGTTCTTCAGAATAGGCAATAGATGTGTGAAACTCCATGCCAAAAGTCATTAAAGCACTAGAAGTTTGCATGGACTCAAGGAGATGTTGGGTAGGTGCCAAGGGCACTTACATAGCCAAGGGTTGTTAAATACATAGAAACCACATCCAGCTCAGGATGTCCCCGAGCTCAAAATAAATTAATATTGAGAGAATATTTTTATTCCTTCCTAAGCATTTGCTTCTGACCAATGCTTGAATTGCTGCATACACCCTGCAATTGGATTTTAACTACTGTGTCCAACTCACTGAGATGCTCTAACCTTGCATCCATGGACTATAAGGAAAGAGAAAGCATGTTGGATGAGGTGGACCTTTGGCCTGACCAGCACAGTCATTCTTCTTTTCTTCTGACATCATCTGTGACCTAATTCAAACTTAAATGTTTTCTAAATACTTTCAAGATAGGACTAGACATGTACATGAGTTCAGTTCTGAACATGAGCTTAAGTCTTACAGTGTATGTGTGAATTTATTTGTTTTTCTGAATAGAAGTGCTTTTGAAATCTGTATATCTGCTAACAGGTCACAAAACTGACTGCCAAGTCAAGGCTATGGAGCCCTGGGCAGAGGGGTTCTAAGGCAGTTTTTCTGCATTTGGAAGCAGGGTCTCAGTGTAACTGCCTTAAATGACATATCTCTCTCTCTGCAGTAAAGGGTGCCCTGGGACCCCGCTTTTCACTGCAGGGGTTCCCCAAAGCCTGCCTGCCTGAATGGGCATGATGGCAAGCAGAGTTTGAGCTTGACAGAGCCCATGCCCTAGATGCAGTGGAGACCTAAGGAATATACATTTCTCTTTCATTGTCTTTAAAAATGAACAAGGTTTCCTAAGCACAGTGAGAACCAGGCTGCTGCCCATCTCTCCACTGCCTTCTGTGCTACCCCCAGATGAACCTGAGCTTTGTGGTTGATTATTAGTATCAGCTAGAAATCAAGTCATCCATTTGTGCTTTCAAACCTTAAATTATTCCAGTGGCTAGTCAACCTTCTCTAGCAGAGCAGGAGAAAACTAACATGCATTACTTTTAGTTAGTATTGTAAACATGTACAAATGGACAGTCTCTCTTGAGAAAGTGTGCACATACCTGAGGTCTTAAGATGTCTGAGAAGTCATTTTTTGTTAAAAGAAGAGAGTTTGGACAAAGACAGCATTAATTTGACTCAGTCTGGGTTTTACATAATTTCATCCTTCTTGAATTAAATGTCCCAGTCAAACTGTTTCACTAGAGAAGGCTGAGATAATCTTTAAAACTTTGAAGAGGAGAAGAGAGAATTGCATCAGATAGAGTTTTGGACCTCCCAAAGAAATGTAAGGTTAGTGCTAATAGCACAGTCTGCTTCCAAGAATATGGCAGATTTGATAAATGAAGCAACACTGATAACTACAGAGGTCCTGAAAAAGAAAATGAGCACATGCTTGATGACCTGCTTAAATGGTACTACAACCTCTGCAAAAGCTGTTTAAGTTGCAGCCAGGATGGCTGAAAACAACTTTATCTCTGGTACAGAGGAATGCAGCACAGAGAAGTGGATGACCTACTAGGTACAGGGTTTTCCTAGATTCACATGCTGCAGAGAAGAAAATTTTGGTTCTGCTTGTGACCTTGCAGTCTCACTGAAGGTGCAGCAGTGATGGGCTTTGAAGGGAGGATTGAGAAAACGTATTTGAACTTTCATTATAGAAGAAAAGTACAAAATTAGAGAATGGAATTTATAAACACTGGTAAAAAATAAAGGGTCAATACAACTCTGCTGTTATCAGGAATACACTGGTTTTACACTCTCTAATAGCTCCAATTAAAATATATATTTGTCATTGTTACTCTAGTCACAGAGTTTGATACTGAATTCAAATTTTAGGATAACTCTTGAAAATTCTAAATGGAAAACTAACCCTTTGAATTTCTCTGATGTAAATCTAATATTCTGAACAATAATTTCCTTGATGCCCAGTTTAAAGGTAGTAAGACCTCTTTGCAAATACAGTGTGTGTGTTAATTAATTCAAACTTTGTTACCTTCTGCTGGTGCCCTTAACTATATCTCATCAGTTCAGTTCTCTGTGGATTTTCTATTAGGGGCTGTCAAAAACTGATTTTAAACATTCTGATGCAGCGTGGTGGAGCACATGTGCTACACAGCAATGTGCTGGAACTTTGAAGATTATCCTTGCCAGTTTTGTGTGTGATGCATTTTGCAACCTATTGAAAATGTCAACTATTGCACAAATTCTTTGGTTAAATAATGTGTGCTTAGATCAAAGTAAATACGTTCTTTTGAATGGGGGAAATTGTACATTTCTGAATTAATTTTTCAAATATTTTGAATTTATTGTGCATTTTTTACAAACTAATGTTGATGAAAATATTCCATTAGTAAATGGGGATACCAGAATTTAGATAAAACTTTCACTGGGGCTTCTGTTTTTCTGAACAAGTGGCACAGCTGAACTGTTTTAGCTGTCTCTCTTCATCCACTCTTTCCATATGTAATTTCTGTGTCAAGTAGAAATGCTGTAGAAGAAAAATTCTGCATAGGTAGAAAGTTTAAAAAAATAAACAAGTCTATGAAAAATATGCCTGGCCATTGGAAAATATAGTGTGCTTTAAGACATTAAGGTTTTACACATGACATTGTCACAAGATCAGTGACTCCTACAGAAAACAAATCATTTGTTTAGAAGGGAAGTCAGCAACTTTATGGAGAAATAAATATAATTTTACAACTTAATTACAGTATAAACATTTCTTGTGGTTGCAATGACTTTGTTGTTATTGTTGTATTAATCTTACAGGACATATGGATATTTGTTTTGGTACCTCCTGGGACCTGCTAAATCCTCTGAGCATAGCTCTGACCACTCTTCTAAAGAGCCTAACTTGTTCACCATTTTTCATTTGTGTGACTAAATGTTTAATAAATAAAGGGGGGTAAGGGGGGAAAAAGACAGAAAGAAAAGCTTTAAAGATATTCTATTTTCTTTTCTTCACAAGTTGTTATTCTCTGATTAATTTGCTACTCTGGAAGTTTTATCTAATAGTGTTAGTTCACTGAAATAAAGTGAAGAATTTCACACTTCCCAGCTGCTGTTAAATGCTTTAGGAGGGTTGGTGCTGGTACACGTCTTTTCTATGGCAACCTAATCAGTTAACTCCCCTTCACTTACAGCACCTTTTTAAGTACCAGACTCTCTGAGAACTGAGAAAATATCTTGGTATGACATAGCTAATAATGGAGGTTAAAACCTGATAGAATTCTTGTAAAGTAAGAAGTACATTGTGACTTTCAGTCAGGGATTCCTTTTGTTTTCAATTTGGTTGTTTATGCAGAAGAACATGGACTGTAGAGATTGGTCCTCTTTTTTTTCCCCTTCAATTTGTGTGTGTCTTTATCTTGAAGGATTTGTTATAAAAGGGCTGGAGAAAAGCTTAGAAAACTTAACTTTCTCCTTAGACACTTCCAGGAAGTTTTCATGCTTCTGGGGAAAAGAGTAATGTGATTAGCTTTGTAATGCTCACATTATCACAGAAGGGAATTCTGACACTGTCTAAACACAGTTTTCCTGTCTTTCCGGCAATCAGCCACATCTAGGATTCTTAGGTATTTTTTCTTCAGGGAATCATATATGTTTTGAGTATTGCCTACTATTTGGGGTCTTCTTTATTTTAGACTGCGATTTTTTTTCCTAAATTTCAGAATATTTATAATAAATGCTTGTGTAGTTACAATGGCCTCTTCTATTTTGTTGTGGTTTAATTTTATTGGGGGTTTGGGTGTTTTTTCTTGGTTTTTTTTATTTTAAAAAATCCTAACAAACCACAAACTATAAAACTCCTAATTCCTTTACCAGTATTTACTGAGTTTAATGTGGCTTTCCTGTAGAAAGCCATCCTAAGAGTGTGTGCAACTGGTATGTTCACTGGTATCATGTGCAGTGACTTGTAACACTGTTAAATACACGTGTGGATTAAAACAAGAGCCTTAAAGCACAACCCTGTAGACTGTGCTTTGCATGAGGAATAAACTAGGGGCTCCTGTCTCAGTTGAGCCAGCAGAACTTTATTGAAGAGTTGTCACATTTTTAAACCAAGTTTCCTTTATGTCAGAGCCTTCCAAAAGGGAAACGCTGAATTTTGGATAAATTCATAACAGCTACAAATTTCTTTTCAAGTCATTGCAGATTGACTGAATAGAAGCACTCATTTACAGAAACTGATGACAGCTAGTGTATATGATAGTTGGATATTTAAGATTCTAAATTTTTTTTCATTCTTCAGTAGTGTCATATAAGCATTTTTAGGCCTTATGTATGTCTTCAGTTTGGTTTGGTTTGAGTTCTCTTTAGTCTTCTATACAAAAACATAGTTCTTAGTCCAGGAAGATGAAGTCACAGGGTATTTCCACTTGAGGGGAGCTTGTCTTTGGTAGAGAAGTGGTTTTAAATCCATAGGTTCTGCTGCTACGTGACTGTTTTTGATCAGTGCTGTGGTAGCCTGGTTGGCAGCTGCAGCACTGGGTGTATTTCTTGTAACGCTGTCTCAGTGTCATGATGAAAATTCCCTCGCAGAGCAAGTACAAAATACCTAGGATAAAAATTAAAGGGATTTGCGTAATTGTATTTGGCACACAGCGTGTTTCTGGGAGTGATACAGCAATTCATGGCTCTTCTACATCTACTCTTGTTGGAGGCACCGTGCCATCAGCCACTGTTTAAAACATTTTGGATGTGCAAGCATGTTAAGAATAGTGCTTAAACAAGATGGATATTCTGAAATACATTTTGAAAACACACAATTGACAATGTTCTCTAATGACAGGCAGTTTCTTTCACGGTGTTTCCCTTGAAGCACATACATTGTGTGTAAAACATTATGCTGGTGTAATGACTTTGAGGGAATACTTTTGGCACATTGTTGGAAACCTAGGGTATACAGAACTCTTGAAAGTGTATGTAACCATTGACAGAGGCACTTTGAAGTTGTTTTTAAAAGCCTGTAAGACAAATTCTGGTATGTTTCTGTTCTTTTTTTTTTCTCCCATTATCACTAAACTTCCTGCTATCTTAATTCCCATTCCGTTGTATTTACCACTTCCTGCTCAGCCATTACACAGATTAGAGTAGCCGTCTTTTTTCTAGTCCCTTTGATTCATACATGAACATGGATATATTTAAATATGCACAACTATTACATGCTAATGCAATACATTTGTTTAATTACAAAAAAAAACCAAAACAACAAAAAACACTTGAAAAATTTAACCACTTTGCTTTTTACTATGTAACTTGATTGTCTACTGCATCAAATCTAGCTCCCTTACCCTCAGAGTTTCATACCGTTAAGTATGCTTAGTTTACCTATTGGAAAGTTGCCTCCTCTTTTTGTCATCTTCTCCCAGTCTAGGTTTTAAACATGCCTTCCTGTAGCTTCTTCTGCTTAGGTCACTATATCCAGCATTAAATATTTACTCCTTTAAATTTTTCCATATGAGCACTGAGTCCAGAATTTGTCTTGTTCAGAACAAAAGTTGTCTAGCATTCAACCACCTACTATTAAAGCAGTTAACTTTTTTTCCTGTCTGTACAGTTGTTGCAGGACCAAGCACTATGACAGTAAAAACCTTTTAAAGCTATAAATCATGAGGTAAATATATGGCACCATGCAGCTGGCATGAGTTGGACTGCAGAACTTCCCACAGTTTGAAGCTGCACTTCTCAAACTCAGGCATGTATAGTCCCATTTTCAAGAGTGTGCAGTTAAAACTGAATCTCATGTAATAAATGGATTATCTCTTGATGTAGTTCAGAACAGATGAAGCAGAGCCTCTATCTGAGTTACCCAATCAAAGCAAGCAGTTATTTGAAAGGGCATATGGTTTCCTTCTGCAGCAAAAGTACACTTAAGAGGTAAAGTCCTATCAGCTTGAAAATCCTAAAGATCTACAAGCTCAGGGTAAGCAAAATCAGATGGCCTAGAGGCTTTTCCAGCTCCTCCTGAGAAGGTGTGCGGAGAGACACTCCATACATCATTTGAATTGAGGAGATAAAATAAAGATATTATGGCATTTCAAAACAAGCTTGATCAGCAGGTCAAGGACTTCTGCCTCTCTACTCTCTTGTGTGACCCCATGTGAAGAGTTGCATCCAGCTCTGGGGCCTCCAATGTAAGAAGAACCTGGACCTGCTGGAGTGACTCCAATGGAGGGGTACAAAGATGATCGAAGCGCTGGAGCACCTCTCCTATGAAGCAGCTGGAGAAGGGCTTTTACAAGGACATGTGACAAAGGGTGATGGTTATAGGATGAAAGAGGGCAGGTTTAGATTAGATATTAGGTGGAAGTTCTTTACTATGAAGGTGGTGAAGCAGCAACACAGGTTGTCCAGAGAAGTTGTGGATGCTCCTTCCCTGGAGGTGTTCATGGCTGGGCTGGATGAGGCTTAGACTCACCTAGCTAGTGGGAGGTGTCCCTACCCATGGCAGGAGATTGGAACTAGATGATTATAAGGTCCCTTCCCATTCAATCTGTTTTATGATTCTATGAGTTTAAAGGCATATAGTTAAGCACTGTGTATTGTTTACACATTCACACATAGTATCTTTCAAAAATATCTAGCTCCTCTTACTTTTAAAGATAAATGTATTTGTGTCTTCACGTTTTAACTGCACTTTAATGTGAAGTGATTGACTGAGAAAGATCAGTGAGAAGTAGATATAACACATTTTTCACCCAAGCCTACTGACTGTCAAATACAATGTAATGAGCTCTCCCAGAAAGTTGTACAGACGCATTTCCTGGGTGTATTGTCTTTGAGGCTTCAATGTGGTCCCCCTGCCACTCTGTATGTATTTAGTACTTCTGCACCAGTGTGTTTGAGTGGTGTGTCAGTCTCAGTAGGGGAATGTGTAAGTAGGCTGGTGTGATAACTTGCAAGTAGAGGTGAAAATGTATGGTTTGTTAAATTAATTAACTGGTTCCCTGGCTTGTTAGAGCTCGGGTACCTTATCTGCCTTTCTTATATTTTGTTAGGGGAAATGTGTTAGTTTCCTACTTTGTTTTAAGCTTATGTTTAAAAATGAGCTCTGGTAAGGCAGAAATTCTAGAATTAAATGCTGAAATTAAAAACCCTTATAAACTGAGACTGTTTTCTGTATTATCCTCATGTTTGAGTTAATTCTCCATTTGATATGGGTGCTCATAACAGTAGATCTGCTCTGTGTGCACAGTTTATTCTGAACTCAGTGAAATGCAAAGAGAGAGAGAGAAAAATTAAAACCAAAAATGGCAGGGGTTTAGATGCAAATAAACTCTTCAGCTGCTGCTTCAAACATAACCATCACTAATTAGTACCAGCACAGCAGAACTGACTGAGCAGCTATTTGAACGAAAGGAGGGGAGTGGCACCTGTTAGTGCAGAAAGGGCTTCATCTAATTTTCAAGTGTTTGTATTCCGCCGTTTAGAGCAGCCAGACATGAGACTCTTGCATTCTGATTCTTCTCTTGTCCTTATTTTAGCGGTCTGTTCTGTGTCTCAGAAGTAGCTCCTGAGAAGGTATTTTTAATCTCTTGTCCTTTTCATATTTAGGGATTTCAAGACCGTTAGAGCTTTTAGTAATGTAGTTGTTTGTTCAGTTTCAGTCACTCAAATACTTAGAATTGATTTCCAGAGAAATATGTTCTCTGTATGACTTCTGTGCTTTTTTTTTCCCTGTCTTGCTTTGTGTCCAGGCGAGCAGTTTGATTTGCAAGCTCAGAAAACATAATGTTGAAAAAAGTAATACAGATCCATTCACATCATCAGAACATTTTGGTTCTGATGTTGTTTCTTTAACTTGGTGTTGGTTTTGGTAACGGATGCATTTGATCAAGACATGGCTCACATTCTTTATTGTAGCAGTACAAACTACTTTTGCACATACTTATACAAGCTTTCTTAAATATTATGATTTCTGTAAGTCACGTATTTCTGTCAAATGGATTTCTTGTCAAAACTCTTTTTCATCTATCAGTTATTGCATCATATGAAACTTTGAAACATTCAGCTCTGAGCATTATTCCCCTGTGCATTCAGCATGCGTGCTGGGTATGTTGACATGTGCAGCCGAGTTGGAGGTCGAGTTACATGTTCTGTTATTTTGATAATTTTAAAATGGATTGGGTTGAAATAGCGATACAATAATGACACTTAGTTAACTATAACATTTTCATCGGTTGTACAGAAATTTGATACAGAGTTGCTAAATCCTTCTGTAGATCTAGTGTGAATTAATGGATCCAAACCTGAGGCTCCCAGAGATCCGGCTGGCACCAACTGGATTTTAATTACATCCCACACACTGGTTTAGTTATTCTTGTAGCAGGTAAAATGAGTGTTAATTCTTTCAGATTAGAAGAAGAAAAAAAAGTATTGATCCTCTTTTCAGATGAGGGGA
Organism: Leptocoma aspasia; assembly: GCA_013399835.1. Lineage (NCBI taxonomy): Eukaryota > Metazoa > Chordata > Aves > Passeriformes > Nectariniidae > Leptocoma > Leptocoma aspasia. The sequence goes on from VXAX01002066.1 coordinate 120,001, forward strand.
AGAAAAAGGTTTAAAATATCGGAATTTTTTTTTTCCCAAGGAAAAAGGAAGCAAGATATGTAGATAACAGAAGAAGAAAGGCAATGAAAGGATACAAAGAGACAAAATAAGTAGGTTGTATGGAAAGGAGTAAAGAAAGAAAAATTATGTTGGGAAAAGTCAACTGGAAAGTGTGTTCTTTTTTATAAGCAGAAAAGATTAGGATAGAAAACTTGAAAGGCACAGGCACATTAAAACACCAATTCTGTGCAAAGGGACAAAAAGTAAAATGAATGAAAGGGAAAGACATAATTTTAAATTGAAGGAAGAGATAAGTGCGTATATTTTAAAATAATTTCTCTCTAATAATCAGCAGCCTGTATTTGAGTTTGTACTTAAGAAAGACTTACATTTTTAGTGTTACAGAATTAGTGTTACCAAAAATCACATCACAGTAATCAGCAGTGTTATAAAAAACACAGGTGTTATCAAAGTTTTATTGATGTAACCCTTCATTTTTATTTAATTTTAAAAAATTCAAAGCTACAGTAAACATAAGGGGTTTCTTTGACTTAAGCTTGCTATTTTTCATGCCAAAAAACCCACAAAAAACCACAAAGCCTAAGACTGAACACCATGAATACCATGAATTCTTTAATAGCATCTTATGTTTAGGAGACTGACTGATAAACAGATTAATTATACGAACGTGAAAATTAATTGTATGAAGTAATGTTGTTGCCCTTAGGCATTTCTCAGTGCAGGAAGCCAGAAGGAAACCACAGTCTTTGGTTATGCTTGTAGATGCCAGTGGCTGGTCAGCTCCTGATCCATTGCCATGTCAACTGCACAGCATCCTCCTGGAGCCCTTTTCATTTCATTCAACTCTAATTTACCATCAGCTGTCATAGCTTCACCATGCACATTCTGAAATTGGCACTGTGGTCTTGACATAAAACCACAAAGCCAACTGAATTCCAAGTTAAAGCTGAAATTTCATTCTCAATTCTCTTGGCTGTGGGGGTGCTGTGGAGCTCGTGGGAACACCCCGTGTTTGAAGCCCCGGCTGGACCCACACACAGCAGAACAAGCTGAGAGTGGAATTTCAGCCCAAGCCTTACTGTTAATGCCACGTAGCTCTTTGTGGTTGGATTTCTCCTATATGGCACTGTTAGAGTCAGAAATAAGCCCAAGTCAATCCCAGAGTTATTTTAAACTGTGCTTACAAGAATCTTGTGGTAATAGTAATAGATTCTTCACATCCATTGTGCCTCAGAAATTTGAAGTTTTGTATCCAGCTTGCCTTGAATTTGCACTGTTGGAAACTGCTGAGGTGTTAGATTACAGATACCTTAATATCTGAAGTTCAGCTTTAAATAATTGTTTCTTACAGTATACCTGTTTTTACTTGAAACTTGTTTTGTGGAATAGAATTAAAGAGGAAAACTCTGCTTTTTGCCCAATACATGCACTTTCATGAGAAAAATGAGCTTTCACAGTGATTTTAAAAATGCCAGGAATGTCAGATCTTTTTCATCTCTGAGCTTTTTCATCTGAAGGACTCATTGGATGACTCAGGAAAAAACTACTTGGAAATTAGTCAGGATTTAATTGAAGTGGGAAGGATACTGAATTGTGGAAAGAGAGCTTGCTCCCCTCTGCACTCTTTAGATTGGTACTTCAAAAGAAGATCAATCTTAATTTTAAATGATTGAATCAGCCTTTTCTTCAAAACATAATTTTTATTTAATCTTTGGTTAGGCACTTGGAATAATGATTAGAATAATTATTCGTACATTCAAACATTTATCTCTTCAAAGAACAAATGGGAGTTACGCTTATAAGGTTTTTTTCCCCAAAAACAAGAACTTTCTACTTCTTCCCCTGTATTTCTATCCCTTGCCAGCTGTCTTTGGTGGGTCTGGCATCCCTACTTATTGAAGACTTGGAGAGATACATATTGGTGAAGAAAATAGTGGATGAGAGGGAGGGATACAGCTTTTAAATAAGGTGGTAGCTGCTGTAGCTGAGCTCATGCTCATGTCCTGAAGGATGTTCTTTGTAGATGAATTTCTTTAATAGTGACAGGATGTCAGGAATTTTGCAAAAGGTTAGGAAAGAAAGTAGGAGATGGCACAGCTGATTTATTTCATCCTGTTTCGTCCTCATTTGTGCTAGTTTTGAAGCTGACATTCATAAGAATTTAGCCAAGGCTGTTTTGCAAATCAGAGATGCCAGTTTCACAAAAATGAAGGGGTTTGATGAGTCCATAATCACATGTTATTGTAATTCTGATGGGAATAGGTTCCTTTCCAAATACAAGGCACCCTTCAGAGTTAATATGTGAAAGTGTGAACACAGAATCACAGAATATGCTGAGTTTGAAGGTACCCATCAGGATCATCAAGTCCAGCTGCTGGCCCTGCACGGGACACCCCAAGAGTCACACCATGTGCCTGAGCACATTGTCCAAATGCTCCCTGAGCTCTGTCAGGCTGATGCTGTGACCACTTCCCTGGGGAGCCTGTGCCAGTGCCCAACCACCCTCTGGGTGAAGAACCTTTTCCTAATGTCCAGCCTAAACCTCCTTTGACACAACCTCAGGCCATTCCCTCGGGTCCTGTCACTGGCACCGCAGACAAGAGATCAGTGCCTGCCCCTCCTCTTCCCCTCACAAGGAAGCTGTAGACTTGCAGTGGGGTCTCCGCTCAGTCTGCTTGTCTCCAGGCTGAACACACCAAGTGATCCAAGCCACTCCACATACGACTTTTCCTCAAGGCCCTTCTCCATCTTTGTTGCCCTCCTTTGGACACTCTCTTAACAGCTTAATATCTTTCTTATATGGTGGTGACCAAAACTGGTACCTATGTATTTCAGTTAAAATTGTGGATTGCTGAAATTCTGTTATCAGTAACAAATTTAGCTTTAGACAGAATTCAGATAATTACTGCAAGGCTTAAGGAACTTGAAAATCTGATTGGTTTGAACATGTTGTAGAATTTGCTTTTTACTTGTTGTCTAAACTTTTTTATCTTGTATTTATGCAGAAAGATTGCTTTTCATTACATAATTTTGGTTAAATAACAACTGTGAAACCATTTTCCACTTTCTTTTAAAATTTGCCGTTGGGGAAAAATTGCTTACATTACTGTGAGAAGGATGTGATTTTAATAAGAATGCAGCATGTTAATACCCAGCAACCATGAAATACTAATTTGAGATTTGCAGCGTTTGTTGAATCTTGTTAACTAAGCAAATAGAGAGTCATTTATCCCCTAAAGTTTTAAAAAGTGTAAAGCTACATTTGTTGCTATATTGTATTTGTTTTTAAGCAGTATTTTCCAGAACATGCAGGTCTGAGCAGCAGTCTATACTGTAAGAAGCTTAAAGCAGTTCTGTCTAAACTCAAAGCAAGTCTTGGCTTCAGATACTTAGAGATAGCCCATATTTTCCTTGAGTATCAGATTATGACAGTTTTAAATCTAAATTATGAGTATTTTGGGTTTTTTCTTGTTGTTGGTTCCCTCCCACCCTTCATTGAAACCTGAGATTTGTGGCAAACAAACATGCTACAAGGGAAAACGAAGCTTGACTATAACAGGTGCTTGTAGCCTCTCATTCAGTGAAATATTTTAACAAGTCCTTAATGCTAACACAGAGGTGCAAGGCATGGGATTAAATGGCAAATTGAAGCCTTCTATTTAGAAACACAATAATGTATAATGTAATATATGATGGTAATTGTTCCATGATTAATGTTCAAATACACACAGTGTATGTTCTGAATCTTAAGAGTTTATCATTTTCCTGTTGTCATTTACCATCTCTGAAATCCTAAAGTGTAAATATCTCTGTTTCACTGGGTCTGTGTCCTCTTTTGCTGCCATTAAGTGCTGGTACTACTCATCAGAGTATTGTCAACTCGTATGGATTGGATCCTGAGTCTCTCGATATTTATGAGGAGATGGTGAAGTTGGAGATTTTTTGTTTGCTTGACTAGTTGAATTTTTGGGTTTGGTGGTATGATCTCTGACTCTTTTGTTGGTGTTTTCATTGCTTTTCCCTTTTTTTTTTTACTTCTCTGAAAGTAAACTTTCAGAGAAGTTTTGGGCCCGTCTTTCTACTTTCAGAGAAAGTATTGGGCCCATACTTAAACTAGAACATCATTATTCTCCCACCTTAGGAGTTGCATTGCTCCACAATTCAGTAATTAACTTCAGGAATGGGTCATTTGCATGGATACGCAGCACATTTCAGCCTTTGCTGAGCCAGCTACTAACCTGGCAAAATACTATTTACTGTTTGGTGGGTTTAGGTTTTTTGTTGAGTTAGCGAGTTGAATTTGGCTCAGCAAGAGACCAAGTAGCAGAACTGGCAAACAAGGAGGTGCAGGACCACATGGCCAAGAGCAGGGGAGTGGGAAGCAGGATCAGCCTTTGGTGGCATCCAGCCATTAATTTGGCTCACCTGTGTTGTTAAAGCATGCTCTCAGTGAAGCCAGAAAATACTTTGGCTGTCATGTAAGCATGTCATTCTTTAAGACTGTGCCGTAAAAGCTTTAATTGCTGGCAGCTTTTTGTTGTGGCTACCCACAAAATACTGAGGTTGATCAAGATTGGATTTTTTCTAATTACATCTTTGGTCTGCAAATGTGGTGGACTTTTTTTCTTTTTCAGAAGGAAGATGTCATTCATGCAGATGTGGACGAAAGACTGTCTCTTCGAAAGCACCGCTTCATGCATTTTGCATCATTGGAATATGAAGGAGAACATTACATGACACCAAGAGATTTCTTGTTCTCAGTAATGTTTGATCAAGTTGAACGTAAGTTGTTTTCTTGTCACTGTATTTGTGAAGAAAAAGAAGCTTGCTGGTCCCCTTAGAGATGTCATTTGCAAATCACTGGGATAAGTTCCTTTATGTTACATAAATCAGCAGAAGCTAATTTTTAAATATTGCCCATATGGATTCTCACAGACACTGCTACCCTTTACACAAGTGAAGTGAGGCTGATGATTTAGAAATCTGGTGACTTGCTGATGACATCTCTGCATAATTTACATGTCTGATCAGTATGTAGTTCCTCAATTGCTTACATGCCACAGAAAATAGAATGAGTGTATTATAATAGTGTTCATACTGTTCCTGGTCCTGTTATCTTCTATCCACTTCACCAGCGAGTAATTCTGTGACCTTTTTTCTTTGAGGAGGCAGGGATGGGAGTGTGTTGAATGATAATAGTAGGGCCCAGAGTTCAGTTCTACATTTTTGATTTTAAATCTTCTTTGATTTTTACATAACCTAGTTAAGAATAAATCAAAATGACAAGTGTCTTTTCAAGAAGCACTTCAGAAGTGTGCTTTCTGAGAAGATAGGAGCAGCACACAAAAAGTGCATAGATCATTGTCCTTTTCTGCAGATTTTCTGGCTTCATTAATTCTGCCCCATTCCTGAAGCTTTTTTTGTCTTTGTATCTTCTGTTATTTCCATGCTACAGTAATTTTTTAATGATACATGCTTTTTTCCCTCAAAAAATGGGTTTTACAGTTTTCCCAAGATTTTTTTTTTTTTGCTTTTGAAAGTTTAAGTTTTCCATTTTCCAGAGAGGATTGTCACTTAAAAGACAAATACTGTTAGTTCATCTGCTGCGGGAAAGAGGGAGAAATCCCAGCTTTGGTAGTTGTTTGCTGCAATGTGCACATGCTGACCAGGAGAGCGTGTTGTCTAGCAAAAGCCATTCAAAGCCTGGGATGCTCTGCCCACCTAGCAGCAAATGCTGTAGTGACTTGGGAGTGTTGAACTGGAAATCCAGTAGGGAATTCACGGTCCTGTGGAAAGGTTTGAGAGACAGGGAGGAAGAAAGAGACCAGAATGCACTTTGATTCAAGCCTGTTGAAAACCTAGGGCAGAAAGCAGTTTAAAAGAGCTGCAAGTGGTCAAAGAATAGGACACAAGTATCTGTAACAAAAGAAGTTTTCCAGTATCTGCCAAAAAGGTGATAACGGATACATCAATTCACTGCTGACACACAGCTTCTAATATTACACAAAGCTGAATATAAATTCTTAGAATGAATTTATGACCTTGAGAGTCATGGAGTTTTTTAAAATACTGTTTTTTGAGGTATGAGTGGTAGACTTTGTTTCCCCTTAAAACTTAAGTCATTAGGTTAAAAACTAAAAGGGAACTTATTTTGAGTTTTCCAGCCTGAAAGACAGTGAATACAGAAACTTTTAGTTTTGAAGGTGTGGTTTTCAGACAGTTGTCTCTGAAGACAAGGTTAGAAAGGTAAGTGTTTTTCAGTCCTAGCCATTCATCTATATTAATTGGTTACACCAAGTATAATAGTACACATGAAGATTTTTAATGAAGTGGTATGTGGTGATATTTATTTGTAATGCAGCCAAGTTAATTTCAATTGCTTTGCTAATATGAGTAGGAAATAGCATTAAACAGGAACGAATAAATAATGACAAGGAAAAAACCTTTGCTCTGATGCATATTCAGCATTTCAAATTGAGGTCAGGCTTGCAGCAGTAGCATCATAGATGCTTGATAGAAAAATGTTGACACTTTAATCTAATATTCCTAAATATTTTGTTAACTGTCATTGGTATGGATTCTTTGGCCAGTAGCATAAACACAGTGGTAAGCAATTCTCTTGATTTCTCTTGCTTGAGATTTTAAATTTTTATGTAACTGCAAACAGACACAGAGTTTGATAGTAGAGAAATATGGCACTTGAAGTACTTTAAAGGCAGTGGTTTTATTCATTGTCTTTAGAAGAGTTTCATATGAGGAAAATAAACAGACCTATCTCAAGTGTCTGTCCTGGTATATTCAGAGTAGGCCAAGATAGTGAACTTAATAGCAGAGCAGCAATTATTTTGGAAGCTTTCTGCTTATTTAATAAAATAATTCTCTTTCACCCTGAACAGTACCTTTAGAAAGGAAAAAGGTATGGCAGCACTTATCCTAGAAAGCCCTCCACTTCCTGCATACTTAGATGCAATTTTAACATGTGATCCTGCAGACAAATGGTGAGTCTCACAGTGCTGAACTTCAAGCTGTAATGATTTGGTTATTCTCTACCTATTTTTGATTAATTGCTAATAAGTAAAAAAACCCAAAGCTCTCAGCAAAATCTGAAGCACCCTGGCAGTAACCATTCATCTTCATAAATATTTGCTTGGAGTTTTCCAATTGGATGCTGTTTATAGTAATATGGAAGACTTAGGGCTGTTCTAAAGTTTTGTTTCTGCTGCACTTTTTACAGACAATACGCAGAAACATATGACCAGCCTCATGAGCAGTTTAGTTGTGTACATCAAGAAATATTGCTGAGGTTGATCTGTCCCTATTCAGAGATAAACATTCCCACAAGGGAAAAAGGCAAGCAAAAAGAGGGATGAGAAAGTTATGAATTGAGAATAGGAGACGTTGGCCAGCCAGCCTTAGAGATTTTTGTTTATGGGTGGCTGTCACTGGAGAATTATTTTGAAGTCTCCTGTTAGTTTTTGAACATAGTTGAATTTAGTAGAAAGTAAATGTGGTGTTGTGTAAACCAGATGAATTGTCAGTGCTAGCATTAAAAAATACCAAAATATTTTAGCTATGTGCAGATTGTCAAGTGAATTCCTGTACACAGTTGGGTGGAATTTAGTACTGAAGCAAAAATCTTAGGTGTGCCCTTTGACAAGGTTGCAAAAGATGCAATAAATTATGATTTATTATGGAACACTTTACCAGATAAGAAAGTAGATGAACTGTACTGCAAATCTGTCTTAGCTGTCATCCTGCGTAAGTGATCTTGAACCCTGCCTGGTAGACCTTAGTTAACTACCTCTGGTCATTTGTTTCCTGATGCATGGGTTTCTCTATTACTCATTTTCTTTAAAGAGTAGGAAAAAGTTGTGAAATATTTGCATTCCTGTTAATTAAATCACACCTTCAAAGTTATTTACTGTCAGGTTGATAATGAAGAAAAATATTTACAGTACTGCCATGTAAGGAGATTGACCTGATGACAAATGCAGAGTTTCCTGACAGATTTTTTGTTCTGTGTATTGACAAAGCAAAGAGCTCTATACAGGAATAAAGACACCGTCCAAAAACAATTTGCTTGCTTTTAGAGGCAGTGCTTCTAACAGCAAGTTACTCTGTAAACATGTGTCTTGTTCTATTGCTGTTAGTAATTTTATGAAAGGAAGCAGTCACCTCTTTATAAACAGTGGCAAACAGTAAATGCCATGTGGTAGTGTGGCACAGCATTTCTGCCAGCACAAAACTAATATGACAGCATTTTTTTCTACCAGTTAGTTAAGTGCATACTAAATGCACCATTGGGGATTTTGGATTCATGGCTATATGCCATGTAATCTTGTGTTAACACTGTGTTACCACAGGGATGTGTGGCAAACCATTGCAAAACCAGCCAAGTTCTTCTGGGTAATCTGTGGGAGGTTCATGTAAACCGTCATACCTTATGCAATGATAGTTTAGTGAAAAAGTGTTCTCTGTTACTGTTCTTACTGTGATGTAAAAATGCTTCACAATGTCTAGTAATATCTAATACAAATAATATAAACTTGCTGTCTTGCATCAGAAATTCTAGCTTTTAAGATCACAGGTACGGGAAGGATAAAATTCTGCTGATTTACACTGAATTTTCTTTGCAGTGCAGGAGCATTTTCAAGAGACCCTTCATGTAAAATTTGTGTCTTAAACAGTTGTGCATACTTAGGCTCATATTCCAGATTAGACGACTAATACTGCTCTGTGGAAATACCATCTCTGATGTGCTGTTGCAGAACATATAAGAAAATCTGTATTAATTTTTGAAAAGAACTGCAAGAGTCCTTCAGGAAATGAAGATTTTGCAATGCATGAATCTGAACTGTGCTTATGTTCATTTTTTTCTGGAGAAGATTATTCTATTCCTCTTCCACGTAGAAGACAAACCTTCAGGTTACCTTGTCTGATAACAATTGACACTTGCTAAATAAAGATCTTGATCCTTCTGTATCTACTCAGTCCCAGTTTAATGCATTGTAGCATCTTCATTCATTCATTCAACTGCAGTAAAATAGATTTTCCTGTGTTCTACAGTACCAGGGTACCAGAGGCAGTATTTCCATGGCAGAGTCCTATCTGTCAGTGAGGATTAGTGTGTTGTAAGTTCCTTGGCGAAGTTGTTCGAGTTGGTTAAGCTTTCTGTGGGAACACAGTTGGCACAAAATTGTGGTGTGTTTGCAGGCTTGATATGACATGTGTCACAGCATCACCGTGGTCATGGCCGTGAGGGAATCTGAGGGAAGGAGGCAGTGCAAGGCTGTGGTGTCTAAAAAATTGAGTTCTCCATTGTCCTTAGTTGAGGTCAGTGCTGGTGCAGTCAGTGGTGTTAGGAGGGCCAAGAGGGACCCGTCAGTAGATGAGCACTTCAGAATGAGCTGAGTCAGTCTTTTTATTTTTGGGTCTGGAGTTTTTTGCCTTTGGCAGGAGTTCAGATGCCTATACTTCAGTGTCTTCATTTTGACCTGAATTTCATACACGGTAACTAATCAGACGGATGTGAGTCATACCTCAGTGTCAGATCTAAAATCTGGGATTCAGAGTCAAAGAATAAGATTGAAGCTTGTCTAAATGGAAGAGCTTTATGTGGGAAGTAGGGATTGAAGTGTTGTATGGGGAGTCGTTGAAACAGCTGGGAACTGAATTCAATCTTCTCAAATCTCTAATATGTTAACAAAGAAATTGTTTTCTCTCTATCTCTGCATTTAGTGGTTTTTTAGTGCGGATATGTCATTGTTGCTCAAATCCCGCAAACACAGTAGAGAACTCTGCAAGCTGAATATGCACGACAAAGATGACCTTGCCCAGTGGTAGATGAAAGCTAAAGTGAAGATAAATCCAAAGATGGCTTGATGATGGTTTAAGGTCGTTAGATTAATCTCTTCTGAATTTTAGAAAATGAAACAAAATCAGACATTTCTAGCCAAAGCTTCTTGGTCATCATTGTTTACTCATTTCTTAAAGTAGGGTTGTGAGTAAAGGAAAATACTATTTCTGTTAAGGAACTAAACAAAAAAGCAAAGATAAACATTGATTGCTGAAAATGTCTTCCATACTTTGGATTTTTCATCCTCAGCTATCCTTCATCACCCAAAAAGGATTAGGAAATCCTACCACAACCCTGTCAAAGTCTTCAAAGTAACTTACTTGCACTTTCCCTTAAGTGTCCAAGTAGAACATTAAAATTGGTGTTGTGCATAAAATACTGTATTGCTTTGGATCTAATGTTGTGCCTCAGCCAATTATTGGTAATTAATTAAGCCAAATAAGGGAGTTTTTTGTTTTCTCTTTTGTCCTCATCAATTAGACATTAACTCTGATAACTAACGTGCATAGGCTGTGTGTTCATCTAAAAACTGATTTGACAGTAAATAGTTCTTTGTTTAGAAATATGGCAGAAATTCCTATGATCTTGATAATGTGTATTTATGTCTGGACATATGTTTTGTTGTGAACTCAAAGTAAACACTAATCCACTTCCATAGTGGTTGCATCACAAGGTACTACACAATGGAATCAAAGATGAGATTCTTGAGGAGAAATGCAGTGTTCCCTCCTGCAGCATTCAAATTTGCTCTGCTGGCCAGGCTTCTTTTTTGGTGTATTAACCTCTGGCCTCTGCTCCAACTTACTTGTTTCCTCCCATTTTTCAGAAAAGTGTATTTGACTGAGAGTCCGAAAAAGAGCTGAAGGGGAGCAGCGCTGAGAGCAGAGGTGTTAGGTGAGTGCTGGCTTCCAGCACTGTAGCCCTGTGGCTGCAGCAGCCAGGAAATGTGCACAATCAGATGGGATAGCAGGAGGAAAGAGAGCCATGGAGCAAAATCACTTAAAAAGGAGCATATTTTAGCATATCACTGCATAGGGAAAATATGTCTTTTTTTTCGCTCCGGTTCTATTTCCATGCAACCATGTTGAAGGTACCTGAGATACATTCATACAGTCAAATAGGAAAATATATTTTTGATCCTTAAATTTATACTGACATTGTATTAATTGCATTTGCATGTTTGCAGGTATGTCTGTGTGAGACAATAGTAAGGTTATTCTGAGCTCGTGTCTCTGTTTTGATTGATTCCTATTTTTCCCATTGTGGCATTGATGACTGGCTGAAGAGTGATGCAAATTGAGAGTTCTTACCTCAGTTGGCTGTAATGCTTACTGATTAGGTAAAAACTTGGGCAAGATGATTTGAAAATACACTAATAGCTATTTAACTTTCTGAAAAACAGTTCAATGAGAAGACAAATTACAGCTTCTTAATGAATAAAAGCAATTTTTAAAAACTCAGCACAAAAATAGTACTGATAATAAAAGCGATCAGGCTTCAGCAGAGTTGTGAACAAGAGGCAAGTGGTCTCAATGCACATCTTGAAAGATTTGGTTATTTAAAGTGTGAAAGTTATTGGTTATTTAATGGGATCTGAATGGAAAACAGATTCCCTGAAACGAATGAAAATATATTGTGCGCATACAGAATACTTGTAGTGCAAGTAATGGAAAGATCTGGTTATTAATAACAGGAGTCTGCTTGTTGTATAAACATCATCTGCCCTAGAATTTCAGAAGTCCTGCAACAGTTTCTGCTTTAGTTAAGTATTCCTCTTTTGTGACATGCTGATGTAATATTTAAAATACCTAACAGAGAAGTCACTTTTTTTATACATATGGGCACATTTCAAGAGCTCATACAATCATTCTTGGTCTCTGAATATTTTTCCTATCTTTAAAGATTTTTTTTTTTTTTTTAGAACACCACACACTGTTTCTCAACTACTTTTGTAACGTACTGTCAACATACCACAGAAAACATCTCTGGGATTTGTTCTCCCACAGGTTCCGAATACTTTTTGACAGATTACTTCACTATTTTTTTTTAATAATTCAGTGGAACTTAATCAGTTCTGAAACATCCTGTTTGACTGACAATTAAGTCTTAACAGATGTAGCGTGAAAATCAGATTCAATGAATTTTTTCACTCTTAAGTGTATTTTAATTTCTTGCAGCATATGTCCTCAACACAGACAGGTATTGGTTTATACCTAAGAAGTACAATCTGGTTTTAAAATTCCTTGGCTTGCATTCAGTTATTTAAGAACTGATGAGGATCTGCAGACCACTGACAGATGATAGCAGGTGCCAGGAGTTCAGGTCAGGCTCCTGCCAAAATCTACCACACGTTCTGGCCTCATATTTTCAGTTGTTTGTAACTCTTTTGGTTCTGATGGTTCCGTGCTTTTCCTTAGGCCAATGCTGAATTTTTATTGTATTAGTCATATGATTTATTCTTTTTTGAATAACCTTGATACAGACTACTATTTTCCCTCTGCTTGTTCTCATAAGAAATGTTACATTATGAGTTTTTTAGAAATGCCTAGGGTAGAGCCACAGAGTATCAATCACTTTGCTTCTAGGCAGTAGCAACAGGCAAGGTGTGCAGCCTGCTGTGGTAGGTGAGAGGAGCTTTCCTTACTTGCCAAACAGCTGGTGTCTCCAGGGGCACCTTTGAGAAGTTCCATTGCTCCCTGTTTGGAAAACACTGGCACTGATTCCCTAAGTGAGAAACTGGCCAGGTTATGCTCTGTTTTTCACTCCCCAGCCTTGCACCTGCAGTGGGTTATAGCACCGATTGTGCTCAGTAGCCTTTCTCATCTGCTCTAAAACAAAAGCAAATACTGAGTTCAAAGATGTTTTTCCATGTGTAAAACACACAGGTTCCTCTTGTTAGAGCCACCTGTTTGTATGGCAGTGCCCTCCCTTGGGTTAGCAGCTTTGTTACTGCAGGGGAAAATGCAGACAAGAGACAATTCTTAGTAATCAAATCAGTCATCCAGGGTTGTCCTGTCCGTCAGAGTGCTCGAGTCCTCAGACCCTCATCTGTATTGCTGGCAAGCACCTGGTCATTCTGCTGGCTGCATCTTTTTTGGAAATACCTTTCCTCTCAGACCTGGAGAAGCCTGAAAGTGAAAGGATTTTACAGACACAGCTAACGAAAAAATGCTGCATTTTCTAACAAATCGTGCCTTGGTTGTTACCAGACAAAAAGTAGTTCAGCATTGCTAGTAGGTCCAAATCCATCCTGCCTGGCCATTCTTGGTTTTTCTAGCTGCTTCTTTTCAGCTGATTAGTATACATAAAAAGCCAGTGTCCAGGGACTTTGTTCACCAAGAGCTGCAATCATACTTGGCTTAATAAAAATTTTTAAATGGTCTCCTTGGCATGGAATTTAAATAGAAGACATGGCCAAGACAGATACCTTTTGATGTTGTTCAGTTTATTCCAGTTGTCTTTCAGGACTGATGTTTGAAGTCTTCAGAACGATGCAGCTCGTTTTCCCAGGCTCCAGTCTTCTTTTCAAGTCTTGAATGCGTGTCCTTTGTGCCAATACCTCTAATGCTTCTGGAACTACTGAGACAGTGAAATCTTGCTGCCGCATCGCTATTGGCGAGCGCGTAGAAAGTCACGTATCCCACTAGAGAAACTGCCAGTTGCAGAAAACAGAGCACTTTTCTCCTTTTCTGTTCCTCTCCAAATGTTGGGGGTTTTTTTCATTTTTGTTTCTTCTGGGGAAGGGGTGTGCATGTGTTTGTGTGTCACCCACACCCTGACAATAGCATTTATTTCTTTTCTGTGGATTTGCTGGTGACATAGAATGTGAGAGCTTCCTTCTGTTTCACTGTCAGTTTCTTGGGATAAACTATAAAATCTAATGCTCAGAAATTTCATCTGCTTCTCTGGCTTTCTTTGAATTGGCTAAGGAGAAACATATTTTGCCAGCTGTATGGTGGTAAAGGCAGTCTGTACTGCTGAAAAAGTGAGAGGTCTTTTAAACCTATATGGTCATTTTAAAAGTACACTGGGCAACATAAATTACTCTACACTTTCACTAGAAGAAAGCTGTCCATTGTTTGCTTTTCATTTGTACCAACTATGAGAATTATCAAAAGCCCATTTAAAATTTGATTCAGTTTTCGTTTCAGTCTCTTTCCTCTGCAGCTAAAATAAATGCTTGTTTCAAGAGGACAGTTGCTATTCTTTATGTCCAGTATTTCTGTAAAGAGGAGAAAGGATATCTGCTTAGTCAAACCATTGTAAGAACACTCATATTTATTGCCACTGCTCACCTAAGCTAACATGTAATATCTCTTAATGTATTTTTATGGATTTGTATCCTCTGTTAGGGGAATACTTCATGGCTTAGTATTTGCCTTTAACATTTCCTAGCTAAGTGTTTCAAAATTTATCATATATGTTCTATAAGTCACCTCATATTTCAGCAGTTTAAAATAAAACAAACTTAAAATATAGACCTCATGCATTTTTTCATACTCCATCTAACATCATTTTTAACCACTAGTTATATTGGAAAACAGTGACATAATATTTCTGTTGCTTAAAAACTCTGCTGATACCCCTACCCTAAAAGTTAGTCACTGTCTGTATAAACCCTCTTGCTCTTATGCTAACACTTCCTATTTCCTAAAATAGTGGATTTTCTTCTTTTGAACCTTAGCTCTGTGATACATTATAGGTAATTAAGCTACCACTCAGCACTCACCTTCTTAGGTTAGCAACCTGAGTTTATTTTTATCTTCTCTGTCTGAGTGAGGCCAGCCATTCCACAGCTTCATGTAGGTATCTTTATTCCGTGCTTTTCTGAGTTTGATTTATCTGTGTAAAGCCAGCATCATTCCCTGGCTCACAGCACAATCCACTAGCAATCACTGTGGTCTAAGGGATAGAACAAGGATGGAAGTCAGAACTTCTTAAATTAAGACTGGTACTTGAAACTTCTGAATGTCAGACTGCAGCTTTAGTTAAGGAGAAAGATAGTTCAAACCAATGCTCACTTGAGCAAAATTCTGAAATGCATGTAGCCTCTGCTCTACTCGCAGTCACTACGTGCAGAACAGTTTCCAGCACCAAAGGTGCTTTGGTGCTTTGGTTCTCATTTGGACCTCCATGTGTCTGCCAAGCTGAGGATACTGGGATAGAACAAATTATTTTCTGCATCCTTAGGTGAGGAAATTTTTTGCATAATCACTGTATTGTGATTAAAGCAGCAAAAGAGAGATCTGGCAGAGAACATCCTCTTAGGAGGTCATGTACAGTCAAGGGCTTGATGCCCCCAGGTAAGGTACACTTTTGCTCAGGGAAAGGAAAAAATTGTTAATTTTTTCAGTCCACAATTGTTCTTGGAGGAGAAATTAGTATGGTCAGAGAAGCTGAGAATGGCAGGGAAGAGACAACACAAGGATAATTGGAAGTGGTGGATACAGAAGCCCAGTATACTGAAGGGTGCTGCAAGTTAATGAGACATTAGTGGGAATTTTGATGTAAAGTGTACTTCTGCATTTGGATTTGCCTTCTTAATTACATTTACTGGATAAATAGTTCTGTTCTATTTCTGTCTTGACCTATTACAGTGTTTCCTCTGGTGCTTAATATGCTCAGAATTCTTCAGAAAATCTGACTGTAAAATAAAAGCCAGAGTAAAGCCACATGTGTTTCAGAGGTTTGCTTCATCAGATTATTTGAATTCAGAGGGAGAAAAGTTTTTTCCTGAGGAAATAAGACAATTCTAGAATATAACAACTTACTTTTTTCTGGCAGATTTTTTTCTTTATTGTGTGAGGAGTTTGAAGTCAAAGGGTCAAGTGGTGGCTTATCTTTTCTTCTCTTGTTCAGTCTGCAAAGTTCATTCTTTAGTGTAGAGGAGGAGCTGTAGTTGGTGCACAAGACTTTTTGTTTCTACTGCTGTAGAAGGCTGATGAACATCATGTCGGTAATTTTTAAACATACTATTAGCAGTATTAATTTTTTTCTAAGTTGCAAATTTACAAAGCTGTTTTGACCAGTTCAATAAAGTATGATTAACACCTGTTTTTAAGCTATTCTGTGATTTCTCTTAACTTTAGTTCTTTCCAGTCCAGGGAGTTCTAAGACTTTGCATGATCCTGCTCCTCTTTCCATTACCATCTTGTCTACTGAATAAAGGCAGTGTTTCAAATTAGTTTTATGTAACTGTCTTCATTCTGCTGTTCTGAGAAAATAATAAAATGTAACAAAATCTCTTTACTGAGCTTTTTGCATGGCAAAAATAGGTTAAGCCTTTCATAGCTTAAAAGACAGAAGCATTCTATTATCATTTACATACCCTTGGAGCCCCTGCTGTAGGAAAGCTTTCCAAACATCTGTTAATTGCTATGTGGCAGATGTTAATGATGTATAAACAAGTCAGACTCAGCAGGGGCTGTTACTGGTTTGCTTGGAGCTTCTGTGTGTGCTAATAACAGAATGAGATAATCTTAGAAGTGGAAAGAAACTCCAGGCTAATTTAAAGATAAAGGTGAGAATGATGTGGACCATCAACTGAAGGAAGGCAAGTCAGCCACTGAAAGGAACTCCAATTAAACAGGAGAAGGAAGAAGGAAAGAGAAAGTAGAGATTGTATTAATGCTTGAACCCGGAGAGCTATGGAAATAGTGAAGTAGGTCCGTGCAGGATCAGTAAATGCTCAAAGCAGTAGACAGTGTCTTCTGTATGAAAATTCCTAAACATGGTTATTAGAATGTCCTTATCTTTCCACAGTGGCAGCTGGAAAAAGTAATGTCATCACAGGGGTGTCATTTGCACTAAAATGGCCTTCCTAAAAATTTACATGTAAGGTTGCACTTCAGAGCCTTATAAAGGAAAAGGTTCCTTCTGGAAATTCTGCAATTACAGTATTATCTTAATTCAGCTCCGAACAGCAATTCCCTTTATCACTATCATCCTTGTCATCCCCAGGAATCTAAAACCTCTGAAGTGCTACAATACTGAACCTATGCCAAAAGTCTCTTCCCTTAAAATAGCAGTTTTATTATTTCCTTTTTTTTTCCCCTCTCCTTCCTTAAACTGAGTCACTAACATTAATGGGGATTAGTTGCAATTATTAAGCTTCTGCTGAAAAAGAAGGGGGATGCATTAGGTTCTGCTAGAGTAGGCATCCAATAATTCAGTTCATCCTTTTAATAAAACTAACTGCAAAATGGACGTGTTTCTTTGGTGAGTGTTTATGAACCCTTATCTTTCAATGGATGGTGTCAGCAGAATTTGGGAAGGTGGAGAACAGGCAGATAATATTATCAATTGCAAAAATACAAAGTTTTTGGTGTAAAACTGTTGACTAGTAGCAAGTGGACCCAAAACAACCTTGTGTGCTTTCTTTTGCTTATATTTGTCATATCTTTTAGAAATTCCTCTTACTGACATTCAACACAGATGGTAAATAATTTACTAAAGCCTTTCCAAATTTTCAGTTAAGAGAATTATTTCATCCCCTTTTTGTCCTCAAATACAAATGTATTTGTTGTTTCTTCAAGAAAAGTCTGCTGCAGAGGTTAATAGGAGGTGTATCTAGCCCAGCCACCCCATGCAGTAATTGAACACCATCTAGTGGGTGTTCACTTAATCTGTTCATTCCTAAACAGAATCCATATTGGTTATAATTTACAAAGTAATTGTTCTCTAAACTCAAAAGCAACGCCCTCGGACAGCTAGTCACTGTAAATTGCATGTTCATGAATTGGGCTTTTGTTCTGGAAGAGAAGCATAATAAGGGTTTGAATTTTTGGTGTTTTTTGTGCTCTGGACAGTAAGACAAAATGTCCCAGGCCTTGAGCATAAACACACATTTCACATTAATAAAATTACCAATATAGAATTGTTTCCTTTCAGTAAAATGCCCCAAATTCATTGTTAAATCCAGTGCTTACTACTCTCATGCTTCAACAAATAAGTCAAAAATGCTATATTGTAGGTTGTCAATGAGCATTGAAGCCAGGCTACAGCCTTCACTGCATGAGAATGTTGTTGCCCTTAGTATAAGCAAGGAGGCAAAAGCCGAAAGCTGCCTGTGAAACCTACCAACTGTTGCATGTTTTTGGTGTTAGTGTATGTTACAAAAGCACATAAATGGATATTTTCTTTTTGGAAGGACTGGTCATGTGACTGTATTAAATTAGAGAGATGTCTTGTATTCATAACCCTTCTAGAAACAAATGTCTGCAAGCATATGCTAAACCCAACTGAACATGGTCTTGGGCAACAGATCCTGACTGGCCTTGCTTTGAGCTTTGTCCTGTTGTCATCATGAGAAGATAAGGACATTCTAGTTACTGCAATAACCTCCCTTCCAGCTTCAGCTATTCTGTGAGTGAGGTAATTTCCCTTAACCATGGGGGAACTCCACTTCATGGGTTTTACCACAAGCTTCTGAGATGCTCCTGAGACCATCTTTCATAATCACCAAAAAGGTGCTGTTTGTGATATATTCCCTAGAATGTTACCACTGGGAAGGAAATAAGAGCAATAAAATAAGATATTCAAAAGGATGTGTTTGCTCTGTGGGGGATGTAAGGCAGCCCTGAAGGCCTCAATTTCTAGACATTTGATGGAAGTACAAGGCACTAGGAGAAAGAAACATGATTACCACCATCATTAGAATAGCAGCAATAGAAATCAGACATCCTGCAGTTGAGATTGCCGGATCTTGCAATAGCAGTATAGAAAAAATCAGCCACCTCTTTTCTCTCCGGTTTTTTTTTTTTTTTCCCTCTAAAGTCTGACTAGGGTGTACTGTATAATATGATGAATGACAGTTTCCCAAACTGGTATTTCTAGTAAAATTCCATTATGCTTTTCTGATCAGCTGTCACCTCTTTGAATATTTTTGGCAATATTTCTAAGACCTTTTCCTGCATGTCACTGTAGTGGAAGTAAATCTTTTTAAAAAAATACAAAACATAACAAAAGAGAAAGCATTAATGATGGTGTAAATAATTTTGATATGTGATAGGGTAAAACAGGAAAACCAGTAAAAAAAAAGTGAGCTTCTACATAAACTGGATCTAAGTAGCTATTTATATTTACAATACTCTTGAGAACCCGTGCAATTTATGTGAAATGTCAATGCTCCTGGTTGCTTACCCACTGCAGTAATTTAAATTGCCTAGATGCACTGATATGTCAGATATTTACTGCTTGGATACAAGCACGAGAAATGTCCTATATCTGAAGAGAATTATAGTTACCACTGCATTTTTCATGCTGATACCATTAATAAATACAATTTTTTCACTTAGTATTCCAGTTTTAATTTTAAAATTTTAAATTACTTCAAATCATTCGATTTTTTTTCTTTCTGTTCCGCTAGGAATAAGCAATATCAACAGTATCCTGAAGTTTGTGCTTGGATGAATAAGTTTAAGAAGCAAACTGTTTCATAAACAAAGGAGTTGGATTACTTTCACCAATTTTTGACGTGCCCAGTAGATGAGGGAAAGGCTATGGGTGTCATCTACCTAGACTTTGGAAAAGCCTTTGATACTGTTTCCCTCAGCATTCTCCTGGAGAAGCTGGCTGCTCATGGCTTGTGTGGGTGCACTGTTCACTGGGTAAAAATCTGGCTGGGTGGCCAAGCCCAGAGAGTGGTGGGGAATGAAGTTGCATCCAGCTGGGGGCCGGTCACAAAGTGGTGTTCCCCAGGGCTCTGTATTTGGGCCAGCCCCATTTAATATCTTTATTGATGATCTGGATGAGGGGATCAAGTGTACTCTCAGTCAGTTTGCTCGTGACACCAAGTTTGGCAAGAGTGTTGATCTGCTGGAGGGAAGAAAGGCTCTGCAGAGGGCTCTGGACAGGCTGNTGTACCAGGGAAAAATTCTTCAGCAAATGGTTGGTCAGACATTGGAACAGGCTGTCCAGAAAAGCAGTGAAATCACTATCCCTGAAAGTGATCAAAAGACTTGTGGTTGTGGCACTTGGGGACACAGTTTGCTGGTGGACCTGGCAGTGCTGCATTAATGGCTGGACTCAATGATCTTAGAGGTCTTTTCCAACCTTAGTGATTCTATTGTCTTTTGAAGCCAAATCATGGAATTGTAGAGTCATTAAGGTTAAAAATTTTTTTTAAATCATCAAATCCAACCATTAACCTAAACCTGTGGAGTCCACCACTAAACCATGTCCCTAAGCAACACATTCACATGTCCTTTAAGTACCTCCAGGGTTGGTGTCTCCACAATTTCCCTGGGCAGCATGTTCCAATGCTTGACAGCCCTTTCAGTAAAAAAAAAAATCCAGTCTAAACTTCCCCTTGTACAACTTGAGGCCATTTTCCAAACTAATTTTAGTATTTATAATGTCTTTCAGATGTGTGAGCATGTATTTGTGTGCACCTAAACTGATGAGATAATGCATGAACCAAAGTCTGTTGGGAGCAATAGGACAAAGAGGTTGACCCACGTGGTTATTTCTGGCATTGTTATCTGTAATTCTTTCATGTTGGAGTATTTAGTACATATCAAAGAGTAATAAACCAGACAGTTACTTCATATAATTTGATGCAGTTTGAAATGATTTGCAGTTTCTGCTTAGGGGATAAATTGCATCAGAGCAAAAAGGTAGAAAAGATGGTCCTCTCTGACATGTCCTCTTTTTCCTTATTCCAGGATTAGTAAGGTAGCTTTATCCTAATGATAAATTCCCACACAACTAATGAATTCTTCACCTGGCACCTCAGTCATATTTGCCAGCAAGAAATAAATTTGTAATATTCTTGTGCTTAGTCTTTAACTGGTTTGGGGGGGTTTTTTTGCATTTTGTAAGATACACGTGAAAAGTAACAGTTCATCATGACAGGGAAGATCTTCAGAATACATATTGTAAAGGAAGTAGCTGACTGAGACAAAAGGAGTGGTTGCTACTGTGGTAATGCGGCCTTTCTATTGAGCACATAAGCTTAAATCAAGTTTTGCATAGTGTGATAAGAATCAGTTTCTGGCTTTGTTAAGATGTTGACCTTTTCTTCCTTCATTTTGATTGTGGGATGATTTGCACACATTTTCATTCTGAATCCAAATAAATCTCTGCTTATAATTAAGATGCAATTTGTTCAAGTTGTGTATGCAGTCAGATTTTTAACTGTGTCGTTTTGTTGTTGTTGTTGTCCTTACCCCTCTTTATTTGCTCTTCTATAATAATTTTCTCTAGCCATAAAGTAGATTGCAGAACCCTTAGGCCAGGGATCATGACTTCTAACACTGCCTAGGCGAGGAACAGAATTAAAACTCTGGTGGTAGGAGGCTGTCATAATAGTTTACCTTTGTCTGATGTTAGTATCCTAACCTAGAATGTGCTCTGACACTGTAGTATTTTAAAACTAGGTTTTGTTAACAATAGGAGATGATGACTTAAAGAGAGTGATGCTACACACATTATACCTTCTTTATTTCAGAGTTGGATCAAAATTGATTAATTGAGTCTTCTTGAAGGTGTGGTCTAGCTTATACTGTTCTCTTTGCTAGATAAGAGTGACTACAATCTCAAACATTGTAACAGGAATTTTTGAGGGTTGTAGCTCTGCTTGCCTGCTCTTTGTGGGAAGGTCTGTGGTTTTGTGCAGAGTCAGGAAATGCCATCTATCCCAAAAGTCTGAACTGCATGGTGTTCTCTGTAAGTTGCAGGAATTGTTCTCCACCCTTCTGGTCTCACAAATATGTATTATGGATACAGCTCCTTCCAGGTAATCTTAGTTGTCCTTTATAAGACTTTATTGCTGCAATTATGCAGCCATTCCATCTCTTGAACTGTAGTAAACTTTGTCCTTGCATCTGATTGAGTTCTTACTAAAAAAGGGCATACATGCCCTTAGCACTGCTAACATCAGGCTGCTAGATAGGAGGTTGGAAAAAACCAGATTACAGATGTAACAAATAGAGTCGCAGTGTGTGTTATCTGGTTGCATGCAGAAGGACTCACCTGCTCAACTTACATATATAAAAGCTGAATGTCAGGTCAGAGGAAGTAATTGTAGCATTTCTTTAAAAGAAGGAAACAGATAAGTGCAAGACCTGGATTGGACACCTGTCTCAACCCAGAATAAATTGTCCTTTCTCTGTCTGTTTCTCTCCCTTGACTATAAAGGCAGCCTAAGGTCATTAGTCAGGATGAAGTTTGCAGAAAGAGATAATATCTTTTATTAGACCAGTTGCTCTAAGTTGGAAAAATTAGACAAGCTTTTGGGCATATGAGCTCTTCCTCAGATCTGAAATAGGAGCAGCAGATTTCAGAGTTAATTATAAACCTTTTTCTGTGTATGTCCTCGCACCATCATAGTTACAGCAAAGCACCACAGAGGTCACTAACTCAGATTTAGGCACCTAATTTTTAGACATCTAAATGAAGCCAGAGGAACCAAGCATGAGGTGCTTATTTGGGAGTTTGAGAACTTGCATTTCACATGACACATTTTCTTCTGGATGCTCCCTCCAGTGCTGAGCTCTGCCTGCCCAGAGGACTGCCAGCCTCTCCTGCTGGGGAAATGTTCAGCTGCAATTGTGCTCTCTGCTTGGCTTCCTGCTGCTTGTGTGTTTCACTTGAAGTCTTAGCTCGCTTCACATGCTCCCTTTGCAGGACTGCCCTTACAGGCCTGGAGACTGCTCCAGTTGTTTGGGAGAAGTGACTTTCTGTATCCTGTATGTGCTTGCAGTACAAGTCTTGTGGTAAGCTTGGAAGTTTGAACATATTCTCATCTTTTCCTTACCTGTAGCTTGGATATGTTATTAGAAAGAGAGTGGATCTGGGAGTATGTCACTTTCCCTGGATAATATCTAAGGAGAAGGTGTTCCCCTGCTCTCCTTGCCATTCCCACGGACTCCTGCTCAGTCCCAGTGAGAACTGAGCTGTTTGCAAGCACTGTAGTGGGCACCAGAGCATCTGCTTTTACCCTGGTGCCTTTGGTTATTTTGGAGCTCCTGGTAACTCCGTGCCATGGTCTCTTTAAGAGGTTTTGAAAACTTGCTTATCTTAATTCTTTTGTCTGTTTCAGTTTCCTAAAAGACTGTGTCATCCTTTGATGTTTCCTCCCTGCATCAGCATCCCACCCTTTTTACCCGGGGCTGCCTGACTCACTGAGAAACCTCCTGGTATTGACTTGCTCTGATGCAACTGCTCTTCTGAAATGGAGATTTGCCAGTGCTGGCCCCATCCCAGCACTCTGTATTTCTTGTTTCCTCAGAGGAACAATTGCTTTAAATAAAGAAGGACAGATGCAAAGCTTGTTTTGTAAAGTATAGCAGAAGCTTCTATTATTGCAAATTGCCTTTTCCACTGGGCATACTTGAATTCAATTCAGGTGGTTCAATTTACTAATTCATGTGATTGAAATTACTTTTATCAATTACCTTTCAATGGAGCAATGCAGTAGTTCAGTAAAAGCTTTCTAGCTGAAGTAGATTCTTAATTCATTTAAATTGCCTGCTCATTTATTATTCAGATATTGGTTTGCCAGGAGCTAGCATAGCAATCTGACCACTTGATTTGTCACGCTTTCAAAAAGCTTTAAATTTTTTTGCTATCCTTCATTTATCTCCAGTATCACCGGTATTTCAAAAGGAGGCCTTAAAGAACTAATTACTAGCTTCAATTTTTGTCCTTTATTGGTTTTATTAGCAGTAAGTAATGTATAAATGCATAGAAGAGCTTTAAAGAATGAGAACAAAAATTAGGTAGGTTAAAAAGGCAGACTTTGTTAATATAACATACTTGTCCAGTATCATTAAAATTATCTAAGAGAGCTAAGAATGAAATACAAGCCATTGAATGTCAAAGATCTTCTATTTCAGGCTAATTTAAACAGAAATTTTAAGAGCATCTCCCCAAGGAAATCAACATACACAATTCTTATCTAACCCAGTTCGCTGGTGCAGGATTCTCGGAGTTCAGCTTGCATGAAAGCTGGCAGCCAGTTATAAGGAAGAAATATAAATCCTTGTTCCCATGGCAGGCAAGGCTGCAGGGTGGACTCTGCTGTAAAGGCCACAGCATGAGCTGCATACAGTGGGCGTGGTTTTTAAAATGCCCTGATCCTTAGATTCGGATTGTGCTGAAATCCCATCCAGTTTAAAAGGTTTGTTTCACTCATCATTTCGCAGAATGAGAGTTTGTTTCAATTGTGAATATACTTAATGCTATTCACATCCTAATTTTTCATAAAAAACAAATGGTTTTACAGTACATCAGCATGACCTTGAACCTGCCAATATTCAGCAAAGATAGCAGTGAATGCCATCCAAAATTAAAAAGCTGGGAGGTCAATTTTCCTTTTATTTTTGTTTGCAATTTTGTCTGTCTGAAATGGAGCTGAAAAGAGATTCGGGTCAAACCATCTTAGTGACTTTACTGATTAAAAGGACAAGAGTTTGTTCTTCTAGGAAAAGATACTTATTTTATGCTGTTCACATTTGAATTTGAGGCTGTGGAGAAAAATGGATTCAAAATTTAGTTTAAATTTCCATATTACAAAAATAAAGCAATCTTGCAACATATAAAATTATGTTTTCTTGCAAAGAGTAATAACAACTTTTACTTTGTCCTTTGATTATTGTTGTTGGTGTTGTTGATATTCGTGATTTTGCTCATTCTTTGAATCTAGACATCTTTTGTCAGATCTAAGCCATTCCTTAGCTCTACAGGTGTAAAAGGGTGTTACTGTGCATGCAAGTTCAGCCTTGTTTAATTCAGCCCTTTCCTAACAGTAATCCTAACATTGATGTCAGGTCCGTTCTACATCTTAGTGTAAAAAAAGATTATGGAAACATTTCTATTGTAAGAAACGCAAGTGACAAAATACCCAGGTTTGCCAAGGGCAAATTAAGACTGATGGAGCTGCTCTTGGCAGTATTTTCTTAATTACAGTTGTCAACTAACTTTCTTGGTTAACAGCACAGAACTTGTGTGTTTATAAGTAGACTCGGTATTCATACAACTAAAAAAGCTAAAATGCCTTTTTGTCCATGAAAAATGCCTCTGTACCTCATTGTTTCATGGATATGCTGTAGGTGGTGAAAATTAGATTATTGCATCTGTGAAATATGTAGAGACCCTTGAAAATACTCACTGTCCTTTAAACCATCATTCCATCATAGTTGTCGCAGGTCTGTAGGAAAAAAAAAAGTTGTTCTCATTTATTCAAGTTCAAAACAATAAAAATTCCAAGTTTCTTTTTTTATGTCAAAGTAAGACGCTAACTACTACAAACAAGTTTTGTACTGTCATTAATTTTCCAATTAGTAGGAATCTATTAACGTAAAATAATAAAACTAAAGAAAACTGAATCATGCGGATCTTTTGCTTATTAGATTAAATAGTCCCTAATAATTACATCTGTTGCCTGTAGTCCTCAGAGAGAGACTTAGATCCTGATATATTTGTAGTCATGTGTGAGGAATTATAGCACCAATATTTTTTATAGGAAGAAAGAGGCACCTTTTTTCTTCAGTGTACGAGCTGGCTAAGAAAACTGTTCAAACCTTTGCAGTGCATCTTCTGCAGAGAGGAGTTAACCTTCTCCTAATTATTTTAGACAAGGTCTTAAAAGATCTGATTCCTCAGAGGGCTGTACATTTGATATTAATAGGGCTTTCCTTGTTGGTGTTTAAAGTGATCTCACTGTTAGGAAGTAAATAAATTTAGAAAATAAGCACCAAGAGCAAAATCAGCATTCAAGAAGTATGTTTCCTAGTGAAGACAGAGATTTGAGTCTTCACATATGATTTTATATGGTGACAGTACCAATAAAATATAACTGGATGTAATTCTTAGAAAATATTAAATAGTTATTGGAGGAAACTCATTCTGCAGTTTAAATGATTATATTATTATAAGATTGTATTCTAATATCTTACACAAATCCCAGTATGAAAGATAACACTACTGTCCCTAGTGTCAGGGTGTCTTTTCCAAAAAATTCCTACCCTCCAGTACACATGCTTGCTGACATCTGTGCATGTGAGAAAAGCACCATTAAAAGACTCCATATTTATTACTTTGCTGTGTTTACTGCTTTGAAAAGGAGAAATCTTTGTTTCTCTCTCGATCTGTCCCTTTCCCTCCTGCTGTTTTTCCTGTCTTACTGTAGCAGCTGCCTCTCGTCCAGTTGCTGCAAGGACCGATTCTGACCCACCTGGTGCTGCCTCTCATCACGTCCTGGGGTGATTATGACTCTTCTCTCCCTCTTCTGCCACTCAGCAAAGACTTCTTTTCCTCTACCAGTCCTTTCACCCATGCAAGGGTAGCATGAGCATCTCTGCATCGTTGTTGTTGCTGCTGTCTGTCAACACTGTCAGCATCTTAAATATCCTCCAGAAGGTGACTGTGGCTGCATGCAAGAGGGCAGATGTTGATGACTGCCACAGCCATTTCTCTGAGCTCTAGTCAGTTGCACTTGTGACTGCTGGCTGGTGAAAAGAGTCCATGTGTCTACAGCAGGCTTCCCTTTCTTAATTTTTACCACAATGTGGTAATTCTCAGTGAGGATATGTTGTTCCCCAAAACGGTATAGCTGAAGAGTTTCTGCCTTGTTGTGCTGAATGCAACACAGAGAAGAGAAACACAGACTCAATCAAGTGTACAGCCTCACAAACTTGGCCAACTATTGTCTCAGCTGTAGCTCCCAGTGTTTTCTCCTTACCTTGCATTACTTATCCATGCCTTTGCTGTTACAGCTCGCAGAGTTCAGCTTGAAGCTTACCTTCATCATCCTCCTGGATGCTAGTACAAGGCTACTCCCCGGTACACTGCTGTGGTAGCAGGTGCTGATCCAGATGTGATGTTCTTGGGATCACCAGAAGAATTAAATGAATGGAACTGAGGTTAACCAAATAAGGGTATATGTCTGGCTTCAGTGCAGACAGCAAGTACAAGGAGCATGTACAGTGAAAAACATTGTAGGGTGGTTTTCCCTTTTTTCTTTCAGATACTGTTTTTCACGGACCTACAGCCTGACTCATTCCCTCTGTAAGGCTGGTCTCTAGGTGGGTCTGCCAGGACCAAAAAATCAAGTTCAATTGAAACGTGCTGTATGGAAGCAGTGACATTTCAAAGCTGAGATCTAAATTACTTAATTTGCTAAATAGCCATTCATGAAAATGCTCTGCAGCAGGGACTGGTGTTAGATGTAACTGTGATGTTACATCACACTGCTTAGGACTCAGCCTTACTAGATGTAGCTATTGTTGCTTCTTCTCCCAGTCTGTTATTAGTCTGACTTCTTTTGTTTCAAATGAGGCAAAGCAGAGGATCTCATGCGTTGTTTTATTTAAAAGGTATCTACCTATGGAGCTTTATATATGTGTGTGTATACGGGTGTAAATGTATGTTATAGGCGTTGCACAAAAATGTATTCATCCACAGTAACAGGTGGTACTGGCAACACCTGTTGCTGGGGTCACTCAACACTCCAGTATTAAAACCCTAATTTTAGTTGCTTATAACTTTCGTCAAACTTAAACGTTTGTGTTGAAATGTTATGTGCCAGGTGTCTGCCTTAGGCTGATTTGGGGGAGGGGATGTGAGGAGAGGAATTTACCAGCAAAACTGTTACTGCTGGTTCAGGAAGCAGAGGCCAGGGTACTGGTTTGCCTGTGCTGAAAAATGAGCTATTGCTGGTTGAGATGTTCCAAGCCAAAAGTTGCCAGTGGAGACCCCTTGCAGCTGGGCGTGCCATTTGCCAGCACTGTGGAAATTCGCTGTTTTACTGACAAAGCACCTCCATCTGGCCAAATGATGGGCCTGTGAAAGTGCTTGGTAGATGTTTGTTAACAGCTGCCCACAAGGCTGCCTCCATCATGTCCATTTCCAGATAGTGGTGCTGCACTGGTGACCCTTTGGATGCAAAATGCCTGTGAAGCAGCAAAGTAGCCTTGGAGACACAGCTTGGAGCAAAGCAGGCTGCTGCACGCAGGGGCACCAGTCCACACAGCACATCTAAGTGGCTCAGTTTGTGCTTACTCAGTGTGAATAAAAGGGAGGGAATGGCTGGCTGGAATCCAGAGGAAAGGGTGATGAAGGAAGAGTGTGATGGGCTGAGAGTGGTAAGAGTGAAGGACAGCAGGGTTTGGAGAGCTGTATGAGAAGTGCTTAGGAGATAGACTGAGAAGGGACATGCACAGCTCCTGCAGGTCCATGACCGTAGGGTTTCTGTGATCCCTGCCTAACAAGCTGGAATATTCTGCTCTTGATACATTGCAGCTGCCTATATACATACATATATTGCAGCTCCTCAAACATGTGATTTACACAGGAGTATAATCTATACTTCCAGTGGCTCCCTATTTGAGTGTATAAACTTGAACCTGCTAAGAAACACTTAGGAGTTTGCATGATTTTTGTCTGATGCTCTTTAAGAAAGCAGAGTTGTTCAATTTACTTCTGCTTAATAGAAACATCAACATTTACATTCTTTTTTCTTTTTTTTTTTTTTTTTTAGCATTTCTTAGCTTTCACACACTCAACCTGCACTTCAAGGGCTATCATATGTGCATGGAAATCCCTTTGTAAATACTACAGCTGTTTCTTGCTGTATAGTCTTGCTTTGGAGTCTGTGTGACATTTGTAGCTCACAGTATGCAACGTCATACTAGTAAGTTGGTCATCGATATGAAAGTGGGCTGTGGTTTAATCTAGGCTGAGAGAACATTTGAACAGACAGCTCATATTATTTTTAAATCTTGTCCTTTCATGATCATTATGGGAATTAGAAACAAACTGTCTGTTGCAAAATATTCTGTTTCATATTACTTAGCATTTTCCCATAAAAATCTGAACAAATGCCACAGAACCTGATCAAAGTTCAAAGTCAGTTTGTTATTGAATTATTATGATTTTTTTTTATTATAGGCAAAGCCTCAGCCAAGAAACTGACAAAAAAGGTAAGCAAAATGTTCCTTTCCTTCTCCAAAGAACTTGCGTTCTTTCTGTTACTGAAGTGATTAAGTCTCTTTCAAAACTGGCTTTATATTTTCTTGTTTGTGTCTTTAAAGGAGGTAGATGCTGCACTGCTGTATGTTGCCAAAGCTAAACCAGGACCAACCTTTTTTAGAGAGCTCGGTGATAAAGGTAATGAGCACTTTTGATACTGAAAAATACATCTTGCTTTTTATCTCATTATATGGTACGAGCTGAATGTATTTTTAAAGAGGTTTTCATGGATTTTATTGCATCCCCATCTAGCCAGTAGCTGCCTCCTTGGCAAATCTCTCAGTTATACAAGAGAGAGTAAAGAGGCTGGGAAATGAAAGCCTTCTGAGGTGCAGGAAGAGACATGAAAGAAACTGAAAAGCCTACTTGGAAGAGAAAAGGGCTAAAGGGATGACTTGAACAAAAAATGGACTTTTAAGACATTTTGTTAATAACCTGACTGTTTCTCCATATAACTTTAATGCATGGAAATTAAGAATAAAAATAAAATTTGTACCTAGTTACATTAAGTGGTATCCCTGATTCCAAGAGCAGTTGAACTTATTTCTCTCTCTTCAGGAGCTCTATGACCCTTCACAGTTCTGATGTGCTTTGTTTTCTTTTCACCCAGCATTTCCACTTTATATTGGACTACATAAAGAGAAAACTAAGAGCGGGGATATTGTTAGTGTAACAACAGGGGATTAAAGAACAACAAATAAACATCTCATTAACATAAATTAATTGAAGAGAGAAAACAAACAAGAGGATCAAGAAAACCAAATAGATCAGCAATTAACCATTTCATAGTAACAAAAGACCAGAATTCCCAAACTAATGAGAAAGACCGACAGCGCCTATTCACAAACTTTCCGTATCATACAGTTCAGCCTGAATCCCTTATCCTGTGGATGTTTCTGGAAACTAAAGCTGCTGTTGCACTGCTGCAGTTCCTTGGCAGCCATGAGCCATGCTCTCTCCATGCACTGCAGATCCTCAGACATGGCTGGAAGCTTGTGCCAAGAGAGCAGCCCTCAATCTCAGCCTGCAGCATTTCGCCTACCCTTCGGCCTCACAGCCTCTTCTGCCTGCTGTTCATTTCTTCCATCCTTGTGCAGACCTGCAAGGGTCTCCAGCTGGGTGCCTTGCTTGTCAGTCTGCTCCTGAAAGCCCCAGCATACCCCAAAAGCCCTGAAACATCTCTAAAACCAATTAACAATTCTTCTCTATCCTAGGAGAAGCTGGATTTTGTACTAAACAGTCATTCCCTGCCTTTTCCAATCATCCTATGCTTTCCCAGGATTTGGCTTCAAGTATTCTCAGACTTGAATTTTTGGATATTCTCACTCTTTACCTGCTTTTTTAGAGCCTTTCTTTTTCTAGTGATAGACACTGCAAATCCCCAGAGCAGCTGCCTGGGAAAACCAGGAATCCACAAAGAGAAACTGAAAACAGCAAATCAGTGCAGCCTCCTCTTACTGCACCTCTCCCAGCTGAGTACTTGGCAGAAAGTGGGCTCAGTGATACGCTCAGAGTTGGCATCTTCCGCATTTTGGCAAAGATCTGCCCTTGCTTAGCACTGTGTGTTCGAATCTCTGTCCTTCAAAGGTCAGGTAGGAGCTTGAGATGATGCAGAAACATTCAGTGCAGTCATCCATATGTCCCCACAACACTCAGAATTTTTACAATTTTTGGTCATGATGCCCGTTTAATGACTTTGGTGCTTTTGCTTTGAGATGCATCATTATCACAGTTGAAAAATGAAAACATTTATGCTTTTACAAGTACCAGAATAATGAATCTACCCGTCTAACTGTTTAGCTGAGGTTATTTTAACTACCTTCAAATTTTTATTTAAATGTCAAGGAGAGGGAAAACTGCCATCAGTCCGGTTTGTAAAATGTAATGCTAGGGGATTCTGCCTTCTAGTGGGCAGTTTTAAAATTTGTGCCGTATTTTATAGGTATACTTATGATTTATTCAGCAATAAGACTATTGTACTGTCAGCATTTGCTAGTAAGTTTGACAACAGATATTTCTAGGGAGGGTTAGGGAAGGTTCCTTTACCTTTAGAAAATGACAGTACTTTGCCAGTGCAAACTTCACATTCTTGGCTGCAAGTATGCTGAGTCATTCAACAGTGTCTGAAACTTTTATCTTTTAAATTTTGCTTGGATATTAATTTAATTTTCAGTGGCTTGTTTCACTTTGGGTTTTTAAAGTTTGCTGCATTACATCTTTTAATTTGAGTACCTTTGTAATGATTATTGTAGAACAAAAAAGAAAATCACCAAAATATTTAAAAAACTTTATGGATGAGGTAAGTTGGCCACTCACTGCATGTAATAAAAGGACAATCATATTAAAATAAGTTTTTTAATGGAAATTAGTCCACAAATTAAAAAATCCTATGGTAAATTATTTTAGTACAACCAGTCTTCCAGAAAATATCAGGCAGGCTGTGAATTTTCTTTAAAGCATTGAGTCAGGTTTTAAAGAACAATCCAAAATATTTCTACATATTTTTATTATATTTACCTTTTTATGAATTTCACTATAGCAACTTTTCAGTTAGATGAAAAGTAAGATTCAGTAAGATGATGAAAACAGAGTCTGTATCTTACTCCTGCCATTTCGTGCAAGGCTCCTCTTTCTAGCCCTCTTCAATTCAGGTGCTTCTCCCTTGAGCCAATCAGCAGGGTGTTGTCTTTAAATTCATCTTTTCTTCATGTCTTATCATCTCCATAAAATTTTTGCAGATTCTTTCTGCAAAATTTTATAAGGTATTATGATCCCTGTCTAGGTATAAAGCTAAAACTTTCTAGGGGCTCGGTATTTTGTATCTCAATTATTATGACTTCATTTTTTTTTCAGACTTTTACAACCATAATCTGCTGTGTTAATATCCTTTCAAAAGCTTTGATAAACACGTGTTTCTTTCACAACTTTTTTGAGTGTCTCATCTCTTATTTTGTATTCCTACACTGAGCTCTCACTTGTTCTGTTTTACCTAGCATAAACTACTTGTCTTCAGCTTCCAGGTTTTCCTCAGACTGTCCCGTGCAGAACATCTCAAGACAGCTGAGGGGCAGACTCCCTCTTCCCCTTGCCCAGTAATGCCGTCCTTTATTGCTTGGTGGTTACATTTTCAGCCAGGGGTCTTTGTGCTGACACCACTGCAGTCAGTGATTGGGAGGTGTTTTCTATACAGACCTGAGAAGTTGCGTCCTTTTCTTCCTTTATATTCTTCCCTTAAACATTATTTTGCTGTGTCACACACAAAACAAAATTACAAATCTTGATCACTGCTTATCACACTGTTTGTTTGAATTCTTCTCACCACCTATTTGTTTCTATCCTTTTTTTTTAATCTTGTCGTAGACATATAAGCTAAAAAATGGAACAGGACTTCTTTCTCTGTTTATTTGGTTTCAAACTTGTAGAAAGCCTAGATGTTTCATTTAAGAATACAATTCCAAGTTTTATAGCAATGAAAATAATAATTTGCATTCTTGCAATGACAGAAATGCTAAAACTTGTAAGCAAGACTAAGTCTTTGAGATTAAAGTATTTATTATTTTCACAGTGTATTGTATGATTGTAGTACTGTGCTGATTTACACAATTCATGTAGGATAGTAGGGTAAATAGTCCTATTTTGATGGAGAGGAAAGCTGAGATATGGAACCACAGTGTGTTGGCAACAGGATCAGCATTAGACCTCCCTTTAGCTAAGACTTGTTCTCATATTTTCAGAGCCTTGCATTTAGCAATTTAATATTTCTGAGCTCTGGTACTTAGAAGTGTTAAGTCACTATCTGAGGTCAAATACAAATGCTGTTGCTTCTGCATAGTAGTTTATCAGCATTTAATTGTTTATCACTGAAGCTTAAGTGGGTTCCTTATCTATCAATTAACTAAATATAAATTACAAAAATAGTTTATCTTTGCACAGATAGGCATGTTTGAACTTCATTATTTTAAGCAGCTTCAGCATTATACAATGTTTAGCTCACAAGTTAAAAGTAGCTCAGTTATTTTGAAAAGTGATTTATAAAAAAGTCCTTTACATTTTTTTCCCCAAACATTATTGCAGGGCAGATGGTTCAGATTCTGTTGTTTAGCCACCCTCATTCTGCACTCACTATCTTTAGCTTGCACACTCTATTTTGACGCTATCACATCTTTGTGTTTGTTCAGGCTTTTCACTTAAGGCGGTATTTCAAAAGAAAACACTGGAATTTTCCTTCAAAAGGGGGGAAAATACTTTCACCTTGTAGAAAGGACATGTTCCTATTAAAAAAAAAAAAAAAAAAAGAAGCCTCCTCTTGGCACACGGCCCAGCAGTACTATCAGCACAATCTAGCAGCTTGGCAGCTTTTCGTGTTGCCATGTTCCCTTGAGAATTAGAGGGGAGCTATTCTCCGCCTTCTGCGAGCCTGCCAAAGGATGGAGGACTTTGATCCTTCAGGGTAATGTTAGAGTAGTTCTCCTCCCAGGTACTAAATGTGACAAAGCACATATAATTTATTTGCCTTTTATATAAACATTGAATGTTTTCAGTGAGAATCCAAAGATTTAGTGTAGGCCTTTTGTTAATACCAAATAAACCTTACTTTCTTGGTTAGACATCAACATTGATGAGTCTGGGGTTAGGGAATTTTACCTTCAGAGTACTAAAACCAGAAGTGAAAAATTTATTAAATGGTAACTTGGCTTACTTTAATACACGTATTTAATACAATGTCAAACTACTTTTTTTTTATATTTGTAAGATTTAATCTTTCAAATTTTGCTGTAAGTTTTTGGGTTTTTCCACAAGTAATTTTTGAACTTTTTTTTCAGGGTTGATATCTTATGCAGAGTATCTGTTTTTGCTGACAATTCTTACGAGTAAGTATTATATATTTAAAATACATAGGCACAAATGCTCAGCTACTAACAGTTTACTGGGAACTTTTCTTCTGATATTTTTTAGCTTCTAAATTTCTGCATTGTAGTAAAACATAAAAAACTATTGTATATAGAGTGACAATGCATTAATATAAATGGACATCAGTGTCATCATTGGCCCATAGCAATACTTCAAAAATCATGATATTCCCTGCACCATGGGATCAGAAAAGTCTTTTGAAATCCTGTGGGAGGGGGGAGACATTGGTTACAGAACCACATAATAAGGAGAAGAAGAACTGGATGGGAAGATGAATAATTTTTCTTCTGGATAGTAGTTTTAGTCATTTTGGACAATGAGGCATTAGCAATACAGCTTATGCAGGGGTGTGAAAAACTGTTGCAGTGTCTCAGAGGTCGTTGCCTGTTTTTATTGTGTTCAGATTTGCAATGTATGCAATACATAAACAGCAGAATTCTTCAGTGTCTTTTTGTCTGACTTTTAAGTCCTTTTTCTTTATCCTCAGTTCCTTTTGACTTATTTCCTCCAAATACTCCACATGTATTTCTACCCCCCTCCTTTGCTTTCTTCCTTTTTCTCTCAGGGGCTTTTTTTTTAAAACAACTTTTGTTTGGTACTTGCTTTATCTACAAGGAACAGGCATTTTTTGGTTTTGTGCGTGGAAGTGATCTGGGAAGTGATCTGGTACTTACTCCGTGCCATGCATGCCACCCCCCTGTTTTGTTCTGATGTGTAGGTGATGCTTAAAAATACCGAGATTTGAGATGTGTCAATGAGCGAGACCCCTAGAGCAGTAGTGAAGTAGTCCCTTATGCATGTCCGTGGAATAGTCCACAGAATAGTCCACATGCAGTCTTGATTGACTGACTTATACAAGTCTAACATTTTCAGCAAGGGACAAAGCCAGGCATAATAGATTTATTGTATCAGTGGATGGGGAAAGGAGAGAAAGAAGCAGTCACTTCTTTCCTGACAGACTGTAGCGGCATCACTCTTGTGTGACCCTCCTCATTTCCATGGCTGCAAGGTCCATGGCTGGGCTTTAAATAAATCTAAAAATTTTCCTTGCTCTGTAAATCCACACTCTCATGGTGTAGTATGAACATGTAATGTTTATCTCCAGAGAGTGGAGAGAGTATGTCCAGCCTTCCATCATTATGCACCTCTTGCACAATTCAAGTGGCCTTTCTGCAGCTTACCTCATTTCTCAACAGAACTGCATTAGTTCCTGTTGCACAGCATGAAGGGTGGATAATCTCTTTGGCAACTTCAGTTAGTACACAGTATTAAATTATATATATATATAGATATGCATTTAGCTTTAAGATACAAATTACACTGCTTCAGTAGTAGCGACTGTCCCATGCTACACACTGTTTGAATATGAGTTATACCATGTGTTCAAGTGGCTTTTAAAATCAGAGACAGGAGTTTAGCCCAGGTAGGATACTGATTTTAAAAAACTTCTTGCAACTTGAAAAAGATGAATTTGTATTAAAGAAGACAGCCATGACCACCAAATGACAACTTCAGAAGGATACCTTAAAGTTGCAGAAATAGGTGCCAAAGATTCTATTTCTTTAGAAATTTATGGCAACTGAAAGTGAATTCATGCTGAATTATTGGCTGAAACAATTAGAAAATTGAAGCAGTAGCATAGCAAGTTGTTCCACTTCTCCAGACAATCAAGTAACATTGTTTTTCACAGAATTTATGTAGGAATGTATTGAATGGCAAAAACAAAGGCACCTTTTGATGCAGGATAAAAACACAGTGGTAATGTTGTTGCTTTGGTTACCCAGGGGGTTATCATGCTGATCAGTTTGAAAGCAAATGTCAACAAGTGTTAGTGCCTCTATCTTTGCCTAACAAGTATCCCCTGTCAGTCAGCCCCGAGTTACACAGCCTGTCTCTCTCACTAGTGAGAATTACTGTGAGATTTCTTAAAGCAGGCATCAATATTTAAATTACTTCCATGTCACCAACTGAGCAATAGGGAAAGGGAAAGAGTCATCAGACTCCTGGTTCCACACTGCTGACCAGACCATGCTGCCTGTTTTACACAATCAGAGTCTGTAAAAAATTACATTTACTGAAAATGTGATTTTGTGCCAGACAAAGGTTTTATTTTTTCCCCCATGACCTTCTTTTCTCTTTTCTGTGGACCTTGTGTCATCACTATCTTTTTTCTTCCAGTGCTGTATTGAATTTCATTTCTAGCAATAGGTTAATGGAGCCCTGCCTGGTGAAGAAGCCCAGGAACCGAAGTTGCCACCTTTACTTAGAGCATTGTTTCAATTACTCAGTCACACAAGTTGACAGCTTGGTCAACGCAGGAATATTCGGAGAGGAAGCACCTAGGTCTAACCTGCACTCACAGCCAGGATGAAGCTCTTCTGTTCAGATTTTGGAATTTTGCCTGATTCTAATTAAATACAAATATATCTGTGGTAGTCTTTGAACTATGCTTATTTTACGAACACATACCTTTGGAGTTACATCATATCAGATAAGTATGTCATCTCTGAACAGTATAAGCAGCTTTAGGTCTATATTTTCACTAACAGCTCTCTTATCTGAAAATTGGAACACAGATGGTATGAATTGCTATTAAATACATCAATTACTTTTATTCTCTAAATATGCTATTGGATAGCCTTTTCTTGCTTTTGTACTAGTAACACAAATTTAGCATGTGGCATTTCCATGGAAAGGAAGCCAGTTTTGAGTATTAAATCAACCCAGTTGCTGGGAACAGCTCTGCTGTGCAGATTGCAATGGTATTTATAAAATATCCCTGCATCACAAGTTGCTTCACATAGAATATTAGTTGACTGCTAAAGATGTAGTTATTTCTAAAATGTAAAAATAGTACTTTCTTACACCATCTTGTTATAACTTAAAAGGAATGGGATGTTTCTTTAACTTGTTCCCTTTGCAGAAAGATTCCCTAAAAAAAAAGCAAGGCTTAAAACTTTACAGAATGCAACTAGAAGAATATATTTCCAGAAGCAAAACTCTGAAAGCATTAGAGTTTATTTTAGAGATACTGCATTGCTGCCCTCATGAGTCCAGCATTGTTCTTGGAAGCATCAATATATTCCAGAGACAATAAGTCCATGGCTTTCATATTAATGCCTGACATGACTAGGTTGTGGCATTAATTCACCTGCTCTGAAGATTACTGGGATAAGGGCTTGCTAACCACAGTGAACTGTAGCTACATTTCAGCAGCATGCTGCCCCTGTTTGGGCTTGCTAATGCTTAAGGCCACCTCCTGTAAGTGAAGTGAGATCAGGAAATTGTGGGAAGGAGCTCAAAACACACCATGCTTTTATAGCATCTTCAAGATTCAGACCTTATTACATTTTTGTGTTGAAAGGAAACATCCACTCAGTGAAGGAAATGCAGGGTAAATTTTTTTTCAGGAATTCTATTCCTGAAAAAAATCATCTTGATGGGAGTCACACAAAACATGCTTTTGTCAAAAACAGCCAGAAGGAGTTTTCCACTCTTCTCACCTGAAAAG
This sequence comes from Leptocoma aspasia, assembly GCA_013399835.1. Classification (NCBI taxonomy): domain Eukaryota; kingdom Metazoa; phylum Chordata; class Aves; order Passeriformes; family Nectariniidae; genus Leptocoma; species Leptocoma aspasia. The sequence continues at coordinate 157,272 of VXAX01002066.1, forward strand.
AAGCTCTTATAAACTAGCCAGAGCTACACTGCAGAAGCCACGTGGGATTATAGAGACATCCTTTGGGAATATCTTAAGACCTGGCCAGTAAAAGATACAGTATATTCATTGGAGTCAGATGGACATTCATGGCTTGTACTTAGGCACAGCTGGCATTTCTTACTTTGCTCTTGCATTAATTATCCCTTGAAATGATAGTAAAAAGGTATTTAGACAGTTTGCTTAAATCAGAAGAGGGGTGTGTATGGTTCCCTGAAAATCCCATGTATGTACATTACAATGGAGAACTGAACCAGAATCAGTACTCATTTTACATTTGGTATTTGAGTTCTAGTGTGTGATATTTTCAATAAAGTTCTTTTGCAATTTGTTGCAGAACCCCGGACTGGACTTCAGATTGCCTTTAAAATGTTGGATGCAGATGGCAATGAACAAGTTGAAATGAAAGAATTCTTTAAGGTAGGTGTATTTACATACGTTTTAACTTTAAAGCATTTAAATAGATCCAAGGGTTATATTTGCTCAATGAAGATTCATTAAAATCATCAAGCCTATTTTTCAGTCCAGTCTATGATCACGTACTTGCTATAATATTGTATATGAAAGGAGCACATATTGAAGTATTGTGATAGAAGTACTTATCATAATTGAATCCACTTTTATAAATCTTACCTTAGAATTGTAAACAAATATCTCCTACTGGGAAGGTAGGAATTAGTGTATATCCCTTAATCCCATGAGCTAATTTAAATAATCATCTGGAAGAGTCTTTTGTTTTCTTAATATGTTGAATAATTTTCTTTTAATTCACCATCCTCTTTTGGTTTTTTATTAATTTTGCTTGATGTTGCAGAAAGGTTTTTATCAATTCACACTTCAAAGAGAAACTGCAGGCTTTTCCCCATTTATATCTAAACTATGGGGGAAAAAGGTAGATACTTTAAAAACTAAGAAAATCTTACTCTGATGTTTTTCAGAAGAATAAGCTTCATTATATAGCTTATTCAACTTTTAAATATTTAACAGGAGACTAAGTACCTCTTGTCAAAAGTTGAATGCAGAATTAACAATCATAATTTTTAATAGAATCCCTCAACTTATTTCAGATCCTTAATTTGTATTGGAGATAAGGGAGAGACAATTTTATAAGAAGCTGACATGGCTATTGCAATTCAGATTATTTTCTGTCACTAGGGTGATGTTAAAGCTCATCATGAACTCACATCTCTAGAGAACCTTAAAATCTAAAACTTTTAAAGATGTACCTGTTGATAGAGAAATTAGCAAACATTTATTTAGGTGAGTTTCATAGCCTTAAACTCTGAATTAATGATAGAATTGCTGTTCATGTGTTTTCCACTTATCACCTTTTTTTCAGTGAATTGTCTCTTAGCAAGGTTACGATTGATGGGTCATACTTGAAATCTATCCTGAAATGTTGCAAAAATACTTCTAGACTTGGTAGTACTATTTGAAAATAATACTTGAACTTAGATAATTTTCCAAGACAGTGTTCCCAGAAGCCCCTAACTGAACCTGCAGATACCTTTGTCATGGTGCAGCCCCAGGCAGCTGCTTGTTCTTTCCCCCACCAGCTGGATCAGAAAGAGAATCAGAAGGGTAAGAGAATGGATTGAGATAAAGCCATTTTAATAGGCAAAGCAAAAGCCATGTGCACAAGCAAAGCAAAACAAGGAATTCACTGCTTCCCATGAGCAGGCAGTTGTTCAGCCATTCCCAAGAAAGCAGGGACCCACCCCTTGGGAAGACAACAGCCATCACTGCAAATGTCCTCTTCTTCTTCCTTCCCCCCACTTTATGCACAGTGACCATGATGTCAGATGGTCTGGAATGTCCCTTTGGTCAGTTGGGGTCACCTGTCCTGGCTGTGTCCCCTCCCAACCCCACAAGCACCCCCAGCCCGCTCCCCAGCATGGCAGTACAAAAGCAGAAAAGGCCTTGGCTCTGTGTAAGCCCTGCCCAGCAATAACAAAAACATCTCTGTGTTACCAGCACTCTGCTCAGCACAAATCCAAAACACACTCCCACACCAGCCACTGTGAAGGAAATTAACTATACCCCAACCAAAAGCAGCACAGCCCTACACCCATTTTTTGCTATACAAGACCTTCTAATTTTGAAGAATTTGTTCTGTTAAAGTGTTAATTATTCTGTTGATTAAAAAGAAATCAAATTCTAGTAAAGCCTGTATTTTTAACCTACTAAACCAGATGCAATCATAGTGAATTGTTATCAGACTAGCAGATTACCAAAGTCTGTTATGGCTGTATTATTCAGCTGGAAAACAATGTTACAAGCGAAAGTAACTCCACGAACACGAGTGAACATATTCAGCTTGTAGTGCCTCTGCACCAAAATGCCACATTAGCGGTGCTTTCTTTAAAAAGGTACTGTTAGTTAAGCAAATAAGGAGATTCTTACACTGCTCTTTTGGGGAGATGTGCAATATGTTATATATTTAATATCATTACCCTTTTCAGGTAATTCTAATTGAATCAGCCAGTATAAACAACAGAAAGTCATCAAATATAGAGGTGAAAACATTATATAAATCACTAAAAATAATTTGGTTTCTGTAGAGGCAATCAAGTTAAATGAAGATTATTCTAGTTAGATAAATTGTTACTTTGCATTTCTTTTTTGGGATGTATTGATAAATTAATATAGAGTGGTAAAAAAAAAAACCATATAAATTACTCTGTCAACTCACAAGAATCATTAAATTCAAAGAAATTCCACAGGATGAAGTCCAAGGATGAATTTTCTCTTGTGACTTTTCTTAACATTTACAGAGGAGACTATTTTCAAGAAAAGCTTTATAGATTAGGTTTAAAGATAAAATTTTTGGAATGTAAGAATGTGGAAATAAGTATGTGTGTTAATCTGTATACTCTAGTTCTGTATGCATCATAGAAAGTTTCTAGATAGCTAATAAATCAGTAAATTGTGGGGCTAATCTGTCATTTGTCTTGTCCCAGTTGGCATCCTCGGAAAATATATCTGAACTCTTCTATAGTGATTTCCACACTATATTTGACAATAACATCAGAAAATGTATGTAAGGAGAATGCAGTGGAAAAGAATAGTGAAGAAGCAGTAATCAGGAGGCAGTGTCTGTAGGCAGGGCGCAGTGGGAAAAGAAATTTCATTGCTGGTTCATTCTTTTGCTTTGTCACCTCCTGTGCTCCCCACTTCCCATCGTTTTCTACTGGTTAGACATCTGTGTATGTCTGTGTTGTCTGACTGTAGAGTCCAACTGCTGATCTAGACTGTAGAGTCTTTGAGGTAAGAACTTGTCTTTTGGTTTACAAAATGTCCATCATTCTTTGAATTGTGTATATCTCAGTTCTCGCATGTTCCTGGATGAACAGGCACAAGATGTGTCAAGCAGGTCATTCAGGAAGGGGAGACCCTGACAAGCAGAAACTCCAACCCCAGTCCTCAATGCCTGCATTATGTGATGGGATATAGGCTGTTCAAACCTGTATGGATCAGGCACTTCAGGAGTGTGAGATGCAGAATTTCCCAGTCTTCTCTGCTAGCAAAAATGGATGTTCAGGAAAGGAGATCTTGAATGCAATCCCATGTTTTCAACAAGGCAGTTTTATCTTGTCCTCTGTAGCCTTTCCATTTCAGTGCACATTTTCCTAATTTCCAGTAAAAGTCTCTCCCTTCACAGGGATACTCTTGTTCTCTCTCCTCCCTATTTCTTTGTGTTGAAGCCAGTGTAATTCTGCTTCGTCCATGTTTCAGTGGTAAACAGTCACATTACAAGAGACATTTCAGTATTAGGGCCAAGAGGATTTTGTTGCTTTGCCCTGCAACTCCAGGGTGAAGGAGACGAGGTAGAAATGACATGTTCACAGATGTTAGTTGCCACCCTTTAATCAGCCCCTGCCAGAGTGCAGAATCATTTCTCAGAGCCACGTTATCTGCATCTCTGTGAGGACAGTAAGATACTTCCGTGAACTCTGCACTTCCAAGATATTCACTTGAGACTTGGTGAGGGGGATTTCCAGACACATAATAACCCATGCACATTAATCTGAGACCTCCCACCAAGAATAAGGCTACCAAAGTTCCCAAAATCCCCAGCAAGTAAGGAATTTCCCTAACTCTCTAAATCTGTCCTGATTAAAGATGTCTAAGTAAAATTAATGACAGTTCAGAGCTATTGGGAATAAAGGCAGAGTAGCTCTGATGACACATGCAAGAGCTATATGACTTAGATTTTCTAAGTAGACTGTTTTATACACTTCTGCTGGAGAGCAGATGCCACAAAATATTTGTAGAGGTTCATCTAGGGCTGAATGAGCCAGCATCCAACACTCAGCAGTTGTGGCACAGAGCACTTGTGTAGTCGTAGAGCATTCACAAGCACTGATCTCTCTCAAGCAACTGGAAGATGCAAAAACACCTTTTTTTTTTTTTTTAAAAAAGACTGACATAGTCTCTCTGCCAGAAAGGCTTGTTCAGAACAGATTACTTCTGTCTTTAGTAGAGGCTTCACTTGTGCATAATAGGTCTCATTATCTTTGAATTAGCCATTATCATAGTTAGTGGTGAGCAGATATAAATATTAAATACACATAAGTGTTACATGGAGGAGTCCATTTCTTGAGGGCAGAATTCTTCTCTCTCTGTGAGTGGTTGCTGAACTGTGCTGAAAAAAAAATCAACAGACTTCTGGAAATAGTTTCCAGCACTCTAAGAATTTACATACAGTGTAAGAAAACAATAAGTGAAATCTTTCAGAATACTTGTGAAAATAATTATGCTGTGTGCTGTGCTCTTCAGTAGCCTCTGCTACTGCAATCTACTCTGCAGATTTTTTAAGCGTTCTTTAGAAATAAAACCCAAAAGGGAAAAGTATTATTTTTCTCCTGTTTGGAAAGTATTTGCAGTTTTATTCCTAATGTGTGATTGAATTATTGATTTTTCAGGTAAGAAAAAATCTGATTTCTCAGAGAATATGGACAAGCAGTTGTGATTTTACCGAGAGCTCTATAATGCTATTTTTCTATGAAGAAATTAATAATGCTTTTACTGTACTAGTCGTTTGTTTTGTAAATGATCAAAAATTAAGGTAATTTGGAGGAACAAGTGGTGTTTAATTGCCTTGTTTTATAGCATTTCTTTTGGTAAATACTATCAACACATCCAATTTAAAACTAATAATAGAAAGTAAGCGTCCTGAGAAACTAAATAAATGAGGATAAAAAAACCCGAGCAAACCCAGAACAGGTGAATTACTCAAAATTTGAAGGTCAAGGGATGACCTTTGGCAACACAAATCAATAGCGTGTTTCTCTTACTGTTTACAAGCCCATAGTTCTTCTCTGACAAACAAAAAAGAAAAGAAAAAGAACAACAAAAACAACAACAAAGGAGAGATTTAAAATCTCCCCAGAATAATGACTGTGGAAATTTGGTAATGAACTTTTTCCCAGTTTTAATGAGCAGGTTGAGGAATCACTCTGAAATGTTTGAGAGGCAAACCAGCAGTTTTGCCGTCTTTGAGCTTTAAAAGCATCTTTTAAAGTCTGCGAATCCAGAGTGATCAGTGTAATTCCATATCTCTACCTGAAACGTATTAAGTCTCTTGTTCTTTCATTTCTGCTGTCCTTTTGAGGATTCATGCAAATGTCTGAAAGGTAGGTGTACTTTTGCTGTATTAAATCACTCATTCTTGTGGCAATGTTCATCTCCAAACCTGAAATGCAGTCAAAGAAACCTTGCAGCTCTGATATACTTGAGGTAGTGCAAATTAATGCACTGTTTATATTACCTTAAAGCTTTATTTGGGAGACTGGAAGTTATGATTTTAAATGTGAGTCATTTCAGTAATTCTAAAAATCTTCTTAGATAATACATTCCAGATTAATTTTTTCCAAGGATGGAGGGGAAAACTCAAACCACATTCTGCCTAATGCCAGCTCTGAAAAAAATGTTTTCTTATTTAATTAACTTATTTTTTATTGTTAGTTGTATAGTACCTCATTTGAACAGGTATGTTTTGCACATCCAGAAGATCATGTTTCTAACAGAGCTATGTAAGACATCGTTCCTGTCTAGAAGGACAGCATGAAAATCAGGATGATTTTTATTTCTGGAATGATCCTTGATGCTATACCCCAGACTTTCAAAATCTTGTGAAGTGAAAACTAAGTTTCTGGTGTAAGGAAATCTTCTCTAAAAATAGAGTAAGCACTGGGCTGCAAGAGATAGATTCATGTTTGGTTATATTAGCCACGTTAGATAAGATATTCCTAGGGAAAAGTGTGTCTGAATAGCAAAATATCCTCAAGTATGCAAATATTTTGTCATGACTAGAGAACCTTGCAGAAATGTATAATTAGAAAAGGTGCAATTAAATCAAGGTTCAGAAAAAGAAGGCTCTTACAAGATCAAATTTGTAATTTTCCTGTTCTTTTCTCATGTTCCAACAAATACAGCTACAGAGAATCATTGGGAAGGAAGATGACTTGAAAGCAGCTGGAGACGAAACTGTACTTCGGGTATGAAATAGAGATACATTTTCCTTACAAAAACATTGTAGTGTTTCCCATGAACTTTGTTATTTTTTCAGAGGTTTTAGATAAGTATATAAGCCTTAGTATTTGTGCTCTAATTAAATGAAAGGGCATGATTTGTCAACTGCTTTCTAACTGGGGAAGAAAAATGTCTGTCATTTCTGAGCCTTCTGATGAAATGGGTGCAATCAGTGTGTTTCATGACTGTGTACTCACTTGGTTGGTTGGTTTCTGTGAGCCTCTCTTTCACAGTAGCTCTCTTCTATTTATGAAAATCTCAGGAAGAGCTCTGTATTGTCGTATGAGAGTAGAAGGCTTTCCAAATGGAAATCTATAGCTTAAACTTACCTAAGTGCTGCTGTTGGAGTGATACCAGCTTAGTCCGAGTTGGTTTGAAATGTAGTTATTGTCACTGAGGTGACAAAGGCAAAGATTGTTTTAGTTAAGTCCACATCCAGAAAGAGACAGCATAGATGCAGGCCAGAAGAAACAATCCTAGAGTATGAGCATCCAGCTGGGAAAGAAGTTTCACTGTTTTGCAGACCACTAGCAAATGGTAAATAAATCTCATTAATGAAAGGGACAGGTAAATTCCTGCTCTCTTGTTTTCCTCTGAATCCAGCCACCTGGAACCTCCCTTCTTTGCAGGTAGAGTCTCTTCTTGAGTCTGTAGTAAGCAGAGAGACAAGACATTCTGTAGCCTGGGTGATGTTGAGTGAGACTGAAAAGAGAGGGGGAATCCTGAGCATACTGATTCACCTCAGAAGAAGCTGATGAACCATGTAACAACTGATGGGACAAGCAAAAATGGCCTCAAGTTGCACCAGGGGAGATTTAGATTGGATATTAGGAAAAACATTTCACTGACATTGGTCAAGCACTGGAATGGGCTGCCCAGGGAAATAGTGGAATCACCATCCCTGAAAGTGTTCAAAACACATGTGGATGTGGTACATAGAGACGTGGTTTAGTGATGGACTTGGCAGTACTGGGTTAATGGTTGGACTCAATGATCGTAGAGATCTTCTCCAATCTAAATTATTCTGTGATTCTAAAGAAGGGGAGAGTACAGCTGGATTGTCTCCTATTACTAAAAGATGCTGCTTACATCAGCAACTTGATTTCAGCTGTAAACTTTCAGTTTACACTGGGCATGAGGCAGCAGGCTGGTCATATTGGAAGCATTCAATAAGGAATTTATACAGGGCTCTGCCTTGTAAGTCATGCATCAGCAGTTTCTACAGAGAGTTGCTCATGTTCTTTACTTTTTCACATGCCTGAGGAAAAAGTGGAAGTGGCTATTGCTGACACCCTTAAAATTTATTAGGCATAAACTTTCTTCCGATTTACAAAAGTTTTCCTCCCTCATTGTATGTTCAGAGTTGAATTAAAAATTGTTTGATCGACAAACAACCATCTCCTTTCTTGAATCTTTTCATCAATCACCAGATTAAAATAGCTAGGATTAATAGGGTTGTCTGCTCCTCAAAACCTATTTCGATTGAGACTTAAATGCCATGACAGTGAAAGAAAAAGGATCTTTATTCTGCATGAATGCACAGCTATAGGATAAAATTTCCAGATAAACTTTGATACAGTTGGACAGATTAGTTATAAACACATAAGCTTACTGTAAGCTAATTAAATACCTGAGCCGGAATGTCTCTATTTTGTTTTTGTCTTGCTTCAAAATTTGTCTTCAGAGTTCCCCATTGAGAAAAATCTGAAGTTACTGTAACCAGAAAACGTTATTTAATACCGTTTCTTAGAGGATTATAAATGGAATTCTAGTATGAAAGAAGAATTAAATAGCTTTGGGGAATACAGCTAGCTTGAAATTATTATGGTCTCTATATTTCTACATTGCAAAATCCAAATTACCACATTTCTCTTAATTTTTATTTTCCTTCCTGTCTCAGTTTCTCACCAAAGAAATTGATTATCTTTGTAAGCAGTGAATCTGACTATACAGTGCAGTTGTTGGATATGTTTTTACCCTTTATTTTTTTATAATTATGGCAGTTGTAGTATTGCCTTTAGCAAAACAGATGAAGCATAAAAATATGGGGTTTGAGCTGACTATGTTTTCTGAAAGTTGAGATACTGCAACAGAATTTTGGTGTTTGGAATGGTTCTTTATTTCCACAACACCTTCTCAATTTGCATATGAGTTTGCTGTTTTTTCGGAGTAAACCCAATCTCTGATACCAGATGGCAAATGTCACCAACCTGGGAAAATACAGTTTAAATTATAATCTGCAGCTTTGGTTAACCAGCACGTATAGCCAGGTGTGTTCCCTGTACAGTGCCTAGACAAAGGTCCCAGTCATTTATTTACTTTATGGTGATACCATTTAATACTCATTGAGTTACTACATAAGGAAAAGAAAAATCAGTTTGCTGTTCTCCTGGGGTGCTTGTATCTCTGCCTTTTTACAGAAACTTTGACTTACACGCTTAAAAATCAGGTTTTCACCATATAGTATTGACCCTTGAATGGGATTACAGTGGAATTGGTTTTCCAGATACATATATTTCAATTGAGGACTTTTCTTTTTCCAATATTATAATTGATGCTGAAAGAAAAGCAAAAAAAATTCTTCAGAGCCTTAACTGGCTCCGTCTTTTGGGAAGTTCCATGCTGAATTTTGCAGAGCAGGCCATCTAGCAGTCTTGTAGCAGAGGTGCACACAGTGAAGGAGAGCTGCAGGCAAACTTAAAACACTGGAACCTGGTTCTTTCTAATCAGACTGGAGAAAATGGTGCAGAAGTCAACAGAGGCAGTGACTGCCTCAGCTCAAACACCCTCCCCGTAGGCCAGAGGAAATGCTCCATCTGGCTTCCTGGCAGAACTGTTCTTCATATGGAACATCCAGCTGAGCACATGACCGTGGTTCATGGCAGAGGAGAGCCAAACTCCCTGCCTGGAAGTGATCTGGATTACAGTAGGAAAGTGCATGAACTAGAAGATTTGGTTTATTTTGAAAAGGTGTTGCCTGGTGAACAGCACCTGTTGCTTTTGTGTTCCTGCCCTGAGTTCCTTAAAAGGATACTCTAACAGTGTAAGGTGCTTTAGTGTCCTGGCTGGGAAAACAGTGCTAATGGTGGCAAGTATCTACTGGACAGACCAGTTGTCTAGATCAGGGACTTTGGTCTCAGGCCCTTCAATTTAGATTAATGAGTTATCAAGTACTTTCAATACCTCTCATTTCATATGCTTTATGTAAGGGTAAACTTATAAATTACTTTTAGCTACTGTTAGAAAATGAATGACAATACAGAGTGTTCTATATTTGTTCTTGAAATGAAATTAGTGTTGTGAAATACATGCATTGTCTCATTTCCAAATGATTAAAGATATGCTTCTTGATTCCCTAGTGAATACATTTTCATACAAAGTGTGAAAAGTACAATTGGGGATTTTTTTTAACATTGAACAGTAGTTGGGGACACAGCTACTTACCTCTTTTAAACAGAAAATTTATGAACTGAAATTGCATCTGACTATGTGCAGTGTACTTTTAGACTCACACGTGAACAATTTCATATTACTTGAGTATAAGTTGTTTTAGCCTGCCTACTTCTCTCTTTTTTTTTCCCGTGGTTCTAAAAGAAGTAAATTACATTAGTCATTCACACATTTCTCTCTGCTTACCTGGTCAAGAGAAGGTTTTACACTTGGACCTTTGGACACTGCAGAATCATGATCCATCTCCTCAACCACAGGAACTGTGCAGGTCATCATAACTTGCCCATCTGGTCCCTAGAATCTCTACCTGGTTTAAAGTTTTATACCCAGTGCCTCTAAGTCTGCATAGCTCAGTATAACTAAAGACTGCCTAAAACTGAAGGAAGGTCATGGCTGGGAGCTATGCTCTTCTAGTGCAGCAGTACTCTGTAACAGGGGTGCAACACACCAAATTTCACAAGAATCTAGTCCAAGACTAAAATTAATATCCCTCCCCAAAGAGTCTGTCATTAGTCTTGTAACCTCTCAGTTCAGATGGAATGCACATTTTTTCTTGACCTACCTACTCCAACATAAATATGTATGTTTTGTGTCAGCAATTTAACATTGAATTCTGTTGAAAAGCTTTTAGATACTTTAAACCATGGAGCAGCGTGGTGATGTGCTTTAAAGAAAGTTCTTCACAGGTAAACCCCCTAAAGAACCAAACTGTCTGACACCAAAATATTAGATTATTGAAAAAGTGCTGGGTCATGGTTTACGTCATGGACAAGGAAATTATTTTATTTTTCCATATGATCTGATGACATTGTAACCTCAAGAGAAAGAAGGAAACATATTTGAACAGGGGCTGGCTGGGGAGTTGGTGACAGGCCACCTGAGCCATTTTCAGCACCAAGAGCAATAGGGTTTGCACACGCTGAGGATGGATGTGCTCAGCCTTTGAGGCCAAGTCTGCCTTGATCAAAAGAGTGGGCTTCATAGCGCATCACACCTCCCAAGGGGGGTCCTCATAATGGAATCTCTTTTTTGGTGCAAAGTTACATTTTTTAAAGTATGCCACAACAGAGAGGCAGGGCCTGAGTTCTTGTGAGGAGCTGTCCCCAGCTGTGTGTAGGAACTGTTTTCCCAGGCTGCCAGCACGGTCAGGCATCCTCGGGCTTTGCATTGCAACAGTGCCATTCCCAGACTGCTTGGCACAGTCAACCTGCTCTCAACAAGACAAGTTGCAACCTGTTCCTGTTTGGGGCTTAAAGTATCTCCCACAGCATCTACTCCCAGATTAGTTTTAGCCCTGTTGGCTTGAAACCATTTTTATTCTGTCCCTCCTTATGAATTGATGCAGAACTGTGGGTGATGCACTGGAACCTGAGGATGTCCGTGAAGTTACATGTTCTTTGTTACTAAAGGCCCTAAGTGTACAGCAGAGTGATTCTATGGCATTAGTTGTCGTTAAGAAAAGAACTGATCCTCCCAGTAATAGGAATTATGGGTGTTACTGGATGCTGTTTATTGTTCAGAAGATGTTCTATCAGACTTCTCAAATATTGTCTGTTATGTCCTCTGTAGAATCATCTGTGCACACTTCAGCCCTTCTGCATCAGACCTGAGGTATTCTTGAATCCTATCTAGTAAGAACGTGCCTTGCAAAACATGAAAAAACTTCAGTATGGATTTACATTAGGATGAAAGTTGATTGATCATAAAAGACACAGTTTCATTTTGGGGCCCACTTGAGACTGTCTGGGCTTTGCCAAAAAGGACTGCTTGTGGAGATCTGTATCTCCTGGTCCCACTAGCTGGCCTGCTTACAGTTCTTTTGACTGACTGTAACTGTTAGGATTAATTTCATAATGAACACATCTTTTAAACCTTCTTACCAGGACTTCTTACCAGATATATCCCAGCATCTGGGAGACTCTCAAAATGACAGAAAGCTTGAATTTTCTTCAGCAGTGTTTGAAGCTAGGCTGGGGTAGAAGCCTGGCATGGTGAATTAACTGAGCTAGCATCTTAAAAACAAAGGGGATTTCAGAGAAGTGGACTCAGAAAAATTTGCAAAGATTTAGTCTTACCTTTGGAAAGATTTGGGACATCACTAGCAGACAGAAACTAAGGCATTGCCTCCTTGCCCAGCCTCACTTCTCTGCCCATTCTTCCATCCACTCACTCTCCTTCTGTCTTAACTGAAAAAAAATTCAATCAAAAATACATATTATTTTTACAATTTCTAGTGAAGTAAGACATTGCACAGTAAATACTATCTCTCAGGAAGCAAGCAAGAGAACAAGAAACGAATTGCAGATTTTAATCATTATGAATGCTTTCCAGTCATGCCTCAGGCAAACTCTGCAAGGAAAGGTGGTAAGAATCTAGAGACAGTAAGTCTATTAACATTTCAGATGAGTTTTGAAAATCAGTTAGGTACATTATTCTGAAAATCCCATCTCACTGTGCGATAAGTTTCTTCTCAGTGACACTTGTTGGTACTTGCTGCAGTATCAGGTCCTAAATGTCAAAAGCTCAGTGGGGAGCTACAGGATTAGGTAGGTCTTTGCCCATGACTCAGTGTTTGCAGCATCAGGCCTCTTATGTTAACAGCCTGTGTAATGTAATAAGGAAATAACTTGTGTTATCTGATCTTGCTTAAAAAGGAATAATTGCATAATTCAGCAGTTCATGATACTTTTGAAAAGTGTAGGAGACGTTAACATTACTCTAGGAAAATTAGCCTATGTTTGTAATATGTACACACATGTTCATTAGTTCACAGACTTGTGTGGCATCAGATTGTGTGGTCTTTGGGATTCTTTTGTCTGAACCAATGGACCCTGGAACATGTCTGAGTTCCCCAGTTGTGATACATGTCTCTGCCCCATCCTGTGCTTGTATCAAGATGAAACTCAGACCACTGGGGTCCTTCTTCCACTCTGTGCCTCAGCTTTCTGTAAAATGCACAGATCAAAAGAGTTCTACGGTGCACCGTCCCAGGGCCTGAAGCAGCCAGATACGCCAGAGTACAAACTTTCACTCCGTTTAGATAGTGACTCAGATCTACCAGTCTGGTCTGCTTTACAGCCTGCGATTGGGTTACCTTTCATTCTTATTGCCAAGAGAGACATTCCAAGTGTAAGTTATTCTTTTACCCAAGCTCACGAGGGCGAGGTGTTGGAAATATTAATAGAATTCTCATTATCTTCTAACAAGGATTTGTCATGTCGGTACTAATTTATAGACATCAGCAGCAAAAGCTCCTAATGATTCTGTGGACAAAAAGGAATTATGTACTAACATGTCCTTTAATTTAATAGCATTAACTCTAGGAAAAACATTTTTTGAAATTTTACCCTTAAGGTGTAGTCTCTGTGGTCTCCTGTTGCATTTATGCTTTAAAGAAATGTACTGTTTTGTAGTTTTAAAATATATTTAACTCTCACTAACATAGTGTTTGGACATCTGCCAGTTTCACTGTGGAATTTCAACTGATAAAGAAGGTAGCCAGCAAGTAGGTGCATATTTGTTATAAATCCTGGGATAGGCTTTGTCATTTTAGATAAGATGAGGTAGGTATTGTTTGTATGCCTTCTTCTATCTTGTAACTAGAGAAACGTTAATAGAAGAAAAAAACTTTTGCTGTCACAGACTTAGTTTTGAAAAGGTTATTTTAAACCTAATTTTTCAGTTTTGTTTTCAATACAACACTGATTATAATATGGAGTAATTAACTTAGAAACATTAAATCCTGTAATCATTAGTTCAGTTTTTAAAATTACATTAGCAAATTTATTCCTTGCATTTTTCAAGTCTCCTTTAAACATGTAAGCAAAACCCACAAAAAGCAGATTACAACCTAGCTGCAGCAAGGGATATGTGGATTCTTTTCTGTTTCTTTTTAGAAAACTTTGCATTCTGATATAAATAGTTTGCATTTGAATTTCAAATAAGCATACATGAATGTTTGACTTTTGGCTTTCAAAAAAGCATATACCAATGTTTATGCATCAGTCTTCACAGTAATCTGACGTGTTTAAACTTCAGAAGGATGGATCTTGTGGGTATTTAAATATTCTTTGCCTGCAATTCAATTATAAAAGTTCAGTAAGTACAGTTTGCATATGGCTTGAAAAGTGTTTTTTTCTAGGTTCACTCATACATAACTCATATTACTGGCATTTGGTGAACTGTAGCTTGTAGTAGGAATGAGAAATGTTACTGCTTCAACTATAAAATAATTGTGTCATATATGCAGTAAGCATGAAACATAGGGGACTAATGGGACTTGTTATTGATGATGCTGAAAGCTAAATAACCACTAGTATTAAATCTTATGAATAGACTCTTGTCTTTCATCTTACCTCTTCAACCAGATAAAAGACACAGAGGCTATTTAGATGTCATAAGAATAGTTTGCTGAAATCCCTACAGACTTAAAAAAAATTCTCTCTTCATGTTGCTTTGTGTTTTGTTGTGTTCAAAGAAATGCCAGTATGCTGGTGGTGAAAGAAGAATAGAGCAGAAATCCAGCATTACATGTGGGTTTAGGCTTGTTAAAGATTGAGCTGAAATAGTGTGTATCCCTTCTCTGCAGAAATTTTTTCTTCAGATTTTAAAAATATTTATAGAAAAGTCATTAACCCTGAAAATTTCCAAGAAGCCTTGTAAGACCATAATTTAATAGAGCATTGTCAGTGTTGGTATTTTCCTAGCTTCATTTGTTAGACTATCAGGAATGTTTTTAAATGGCTGTAACATGTTAGAAATACCTAACTAAAAACTTCCTTACAGATAGTAACTTTATTTAAGTCTTCTATTCACCTAAGAATAAAGGTTTAACTTTCAACCTTCTCCATTTTAATAATAAATATAATAAAACATTAAAATAAAATGCACTGATGGTGGTTGGAAATTGTTCTTGTCTTTCATACAGAGTTTTTAGAAGCAGAACTTATAATACGCTGTTAGCAGTTAATGTGGAAGAGTTGTTCAACTCAGATCCTGTGTGATAGCTTTGGAAACAGTAATTAAATTTTAAGTATCTCTTGGGAAATTCTAGTTCAAATAAATATTTTTAGATTCATGGTGAATATTAATGATCATGCAACATATAACAATCATACTTTTTGTTGTTTATAGGAAACAGAACTGGACAGCTGTGGTGTTAATACCGTGTTGCTGGTACATTTCTTTGGAAAACAAGGAAAGGAAAAACTTCGCTTTTCTGAGTTTTTCAGGTATTTTTTCAGCTAGGCAAGCCTAACAGGAGCCAGTCTTGTTCCTACCCCCTGTGCTTTACCCCAACTCAGGCATTTATCTGACATCACACTGAGCTGATTCAGAAAATGAAGCGATTAAGTGGAGATGATTCATGATGTTGCATGATTGAATTCCCCATTTAGCTCCTGGACTCTGCTGTCTGCAGGAGCTGAGCACTGTGATAATTCCTAGGAGCAGTGGGCTGGGAGGGTTGAGACTCCCATTCTTGGCAGCTGTGTGGTGGCACACCTTAAAACAATGTGATTCATGAGTATTTTTTGTGACCAAATCACAAAGAAAAGTGACTTCTAATCAATGAAAATATATTTTCTGAGCTGACTTTCTAACACTTCCTTTCCCATTACAGCTGTCATGGTAAGCTACAGGAAACTTCTCCACTTGCTTCAAATTCCAGCTTTTGTTGAAACTTTCCCAGTGCCTTTTTCTCTACCATTTGAACTACTTTTGCAATGGGACTATGCAGATACCTGTTTGAATCTTGACAAACATATTGTAGCATGGCATCAAGAGAAGATTATCTACATCAGTATTACCTCTTCTAGGAAAATAATCAGTCATTTACTGACTGCAAAAATAAAGTAGAATAATGTGTTTTGCTTCAGTTTGTATTCCGAAGTGGAGAATGTGTGGCATCCCTCTTAAAAATGAATGTTTTTGCAATCAGTAGACTAAAAAGTGTTTGGCTCCAGTGGCTCTGGTACATACCAGTCTTCAAATAAACAACCTTTCCCTTTTGAAGACCTCAGCTCAATAGGAATCTAAGTGAGTAAAATAAGTTTAAGATATCTTCAGCTCCCTTTTCTATAAATACCATAGATCCTCTCAATGAAACAAAAGGCAGAGAGCACCAGTAAAAGGTTGTGTTTGCATATACAGTGTAAACTGAAAAGCCTCAGGTTTTAGATAAAATCCTACATTGACCCAGTGAGGCATGACATTGATGAAACTATGTACCTTGTACATTCAGAACGCATAGGTTAGAGACCTTTGCCTGCCACACAGATAGAGGCCTGTAATCAAAATCAAACTCCCACATCTTGCTCTTAAAATTTGTGGGATAAGTGTAAGGTTTAATGCAGGTAATTTTTCAACAGTGGCAGTTATGTTTCGTGGGGCTGGAATGTGCCTCTTTATCACTGCGTAGACACTCCATTTCAGCTGCAACGTGACAGTGGAGTTTGTTTAACATGCAGAAAGGTGAATAAAAGGATCTTTGTCTTTTTAACCTCTGCGAGGATATCACCTTTCACATGATTTTATTTGCAGGTAAATCAAGCACATCATTTTTGGGTTCCTATTGTTCAGAGAAAATGTGATTTCTATCTGATGGCCTCTCATAACACTTTACCTTCTGTGGGAAGCTATTGTTGGCTGTTTGATCAAAGTGCCACACTGTTTTTACAAGAGATGACTGATGAGCTGTACAGACATAGATCATTGTCAAAAGCAGAAAATAATGATGGTAAATGCTTTTATCATTTTCCAAGTTCTTGCCTAGAAAGCATTTCCATTGATCAGTGTAGTACCTAGTAGAAAGTGGAGGTGATTATGTTTGATTAGGATGCCCTAAAACTTGTCACATTAGTTAAATACACAGATATTGGTGTGCTGCAGAGTCCTTAAAACTAAAAAAACAAAAAACCCAAACCACCCAAAAGGAAAAAAAATAAAACCCACAAAAAACCATAAAAAGAACCCCCCCGAAAAAACAGAAACTTTCATTCTGAAATTTCACTGTACGTACATGGGAATTCTGAAAGCTGAGACCACATTCTCATCTCATTACTTACTTATATTTTCCTCATGCTCCCTCTTTCAGTTTGTCTGGCATTAAAAAATCCTTTTGTAAGTGTGCAAACATCTGTATCTACACGTACACCAGCATTGTCCAAGCCTTTTAGCCCACAGGCCAAACATTTAAAAAATGTTGGACAGCCACAGTCGATATATCAGGGCAATTAATTTGCCCTGTTCTCCTTTCTTTGCATTCAGATGGCACAAAGGAAATGGAAACTGTCTACATCTCTTGGGGCAGTGTGAGGCTGATGTAAACCAGTTCTTGTGCCTCTTTTCCTACTGCCCTGAGCACAGGAGGCATGCTGAGAATAGGGAGGGAAAATGGCCAGGCATCTGTCTCCAGCTGGTGCTTGCTTCTTGGGAAATCACAGATATTGATACACACATGCACAGTCCTCAGGCAGTGTTTTCATCAAATGTAAAGGTAGTTTCAGAGGTCTTCAGGCTTCTAAGGTAGGACTCAGGGAACACATGTTCAGTTCCAGACTGCTAGATGAGTTCTTATTAATTGTATTGTCTTTAACATAAGGACATTATATTAATTATTAATAAGAATTTACAATTTCAAAAGCAAATGTTTCCCTGACAAATGTTAGGAGATATAAATTCCTGGAGTATGTTTATGTATATCACTACTAAAGGTGTGGCCTCTTAGTCAAATACAGCTGGAACGGTATTCTCCTGTAACGTTTGAAGAAAATACAGAAGAATATGCAGTAAGCCTAAAATCATGTATCAAAAAGGGTAGGTTTAATACAGGAAGCTGTCCTTCTTCTCAGAAGATCTGAACAAGTTTCTGTTTCAGATGACACCACTCAGTTTTACACCTCAACATTAATGTCGTCTTCTAATACCAGGTCGTGTCTTAGAGAATGTCCCTAGAATTCAAGAGACAATTTTTATTCTTTTGTGTAGATTTATCCTTGTTTTTAATACAGAAATAATTTTTGGTCTTTTCCTTCCAAAAAAAATCTAACTTGTGCTTTAATTTCCAACTCTATCAAATGTACTATCTTTTATTCTGAGTAGAAAAGTATTTAGTTTTCTAGGTATAGGAAATATTTCTTCCTGACAGACACTGGGGTTTTTTTCCCCTGAAAAAAAGTCCCTTACTGATCTCGTTTAAGTATGTCTAATCCCAAATAAAAGATGAGACAGTATTTCACTCCCTAAACAGTTTACGACTGCCGTGATTTTTCTGTAATCTGTCCCCAAGCAAGCTTAAATCTCTTAGATTTTCCTTGAAGAAAAAAAGAAAGTGCAGAGAGTATGAAAAGGATATTCAAAAAACTCTCTGATTGTTGTATTTTTTTCTGGGATGTCTTACAAAAAATGTACATCCCAGCATGGTTAAACAATGGTCATCTTTTAATCATATGAGGAAAATTGACATTTCAATCCAGTTTATATAATTTTCTTATGTGATTTCTTGCTTCCAAATGTTTCATCAGTTAATAGAATTTTGTACCAGAAATACTCTTTAATTATGGTTCTTTTTTAATTTCTGCTTTAGATTGAAGGTGACAAATTGTATAACCATACAGAAATCATGCCTTTTCCCTACCTATCCTGTTTCCTTCCTTCAGTATTTTGAATTCCTTAATACATTTTATTTGGAACCTTTCATTTAAGAAGCCAGAATGATCCAGGCTGGACCCCACTGCTAGTGCTGACATTTTTGGGGGGCTGTGGTGTGTGTGTGCCAGTGCATGGATGCAGGATCTCTTTCAGGTATCATCATCAGCCAGCATGCTGTGCTTCTGCTGTGATGACAGCTTGTACATTTTCAGTGATTTTCATCTGGGGATTTGGAATTGCTTTGCAGAAATAGAGTATGATTGCTTGTCTCTGTTCCTACACTTTTATCTATGTGTGCGAATATAGAGAGAGCCATAATACATAGAGTTTACATCAATTACAGCCAAGATCAGGCAGTGAGGAAGGGGAGAACAGCAACAAAATCTGGCTTTGTGATATTCATGTCATAACTCAATCTGAATATTTCCCAAATACTTAGTAAAGAGCTTGAGAAAAATATTTTTCTTCGTCTCCTGTAAGCTTAGCAAAAGAATAGCTTGGTTAGTTTCTACGGAACACTTAAAAACGAAAGTGAGTTGTTTGGTTTGGAAACGCTAAGGACAGTAAATCAAAGAGGGTTTTGCGTGCAATTCTGAAAATGGTAAGATTGATTAACTGTCTTAACGCTTGCAAACCTGAATTTACAAGCATAGATCTAAATGTTCTCTAAAGGTTAATGGTCAAGCCTTTATTGGATTTTCTATATTCTGGTTTGAAAGTCAGATTGCAAAAAGGCAAGTTGCAGCTGGTTTGCCACAGTCTTTTGGTGCAGAGAGGGTTGTCAATTCTTCAAAAGGACTTTGGTGTCCAAAGAGGAGCCAAAGCGTGGTACAAATGCTGGGGTAGTATATCCACCACTGTCTTTGTTGTTAGATTCCCTTCCTATAAATCAGTGCAACAGAAACTGGTCGGTTCTGTATTGAGAGTGCTGAAGCTCTGCACAGACAGTTCAGGTCAAGAGGTGGAAAAAAAACTTTCCCTAACATTTCCTTTTGTTTTTCAATCTATTTCTTTGTGTGCCATAAAGAATACAATGCTAGCACTTCTCCACTTGGAGGGAGAATAGCTGCATTCCTGAGGTCTCCCCTCTTTTATTACATTTTCACTTCTATTTGTGGTGGATTAACACTATTAAAGCTGAGTTGCCAAAAGCCTTGGGAGACTCCCTCTTTCTATAGTAGAGCCCATTACAAAATGAGGGATAAATCCTGATAAGGTTTCTGGATGCTGTTGTAACATGATAACGGATTTGGCCATTGGCCTTCAACGTGGGTGTTTGAGAGAGTGTGGATAAAGTGGGCTGTCTTAAAGAAAGTGCTCTCTGTTCCTGGCCTTTTCCCCATCTTGTAAATTTATGGTTTACCTCTCCTTTTTGTTACTTGGAAACTTAGAGCTTTCTTTTCTTTTCAACCTACTATAGCATAAGAGTATTCCCAGTGTAATAATTTTTTAATTGTAGAGCATATCTACAGAATCAGAATCCTGTTCCTGTACTTGAATTCTGACTCCCTACAAAGTCCCCAGCCAAGATCCCACTGACTTTGGGAGAGCAGGAATTTCATTCCTGTGCTTGTTTTTCCTAATATATGGATACGTTTTGAGGACTTCACAGCTGAAACTCATTGCACTGTAATTCAGAAGATACAAAAGCAAATATCCCTAGTGGTGTCTTGACATTTATATATCAAGTTTTACTTCCTAACCAAAAAGTTATTTTTAATAACTTTTAATAACTTTCACTTAGAAAAAAAACCTCATTAGGACTTTTAACTCTCTCATCTGGGAATAAGAGTGACCTAGAATGCTGATGCGATGATTCATAGTATTTTAATTTTTGTAATATTGGAAACTCTCACATAAATTTTAAATTGCACATTTCAGCTACTGCTCCAAGTAGGATTTGATATGGCAGGAAATCTTCCCACTCTGGCTTGCCAGGAGCAAGCCTACAAGTTGAAATGAACTTCAGTTAGAAGAGGGTGCAGAAGCAAGAACACACTGAAAATACTGCAGCCAAACCCTTCGCTGTCTGCTCTGGCTTTGCTGCCCCTTTCAGCAGGCTGATGTGTGCAGCTTGATGGGCTTCTTCCTCATCATATAGGAATGATTGATATTTCAGCTTTCCTGCCTTTATTGGGTGTGGCTAGTGGGCAGGTCACCAAGGCTTGTCTGCTTAAGGAAATGCAATATTCAGAAAAGGTGGAAGAATCTGTTTCTATGTCGTTGCCTGTGGCTAGCAACCAGTAAAGCAAATGACTGAGAGCTTGCATCCCCAAGATAAATTGCTCAATTCTCAAGACCTTAAGTCTGTTGCAAAATATGTCCACCTTTTATAGATAAAAATCCAAGAAAATAAAACACATGTTGTCTTATTTCCCTGCATCGAAGTTTTAGGTATATTTCTGTAAGTGACCTCATCTTCAGCAACTTCTCCTCCTCCAGACCAGACATTACATGAGTTAGAAACTATAGTCAGAGAAACTGTTCTGCACCATCTTGGCTGTGCCTTCCAGCCAACTACAAACCACACATCCCAGATAACATCTTCTCCTTGCCTGTGATGGCCACTCTCAAAATGCAGCCAAGTGGCCCTACTTAGTCACTGCTGGGCTGACTCCATGCCTGGTCTACGTGCCAGGTCCATGCTGTTCCTTCCCTCTGCATCTCAGCCTCCCTTCCCAAGACCTGGGGAGACTCCTGGGGCCCAGAGCTGCTTGTGCCAGCCCATGGAGCTGCTCTCCCTGGCACACGCTGCCTGTGGTGCTGGCCAGAGGCAGCAGTCTCCTTGTGAGTTACAAAGACAGGAGCTGGGCCTAAAAACAGAAGAGTGCAAGCTGTGCAAGGCACTCACCACTCTGCAAGACAAAGGGCTGCCCAGTCACTGGTTGCACTGCCTGGTCCTTTGGTGTTTCATCCACTTCTGAGAGGGAGAGCCAGGGGAATTGGAAGTGTGTCAGGTCTTAAAGTGGACTGTGGAGGAACACCTTAGTGTTTGGTTATACTGTAGAATTGCCTTTACTAGATTAGAAAGAGGCACATACAAAATGTGACAGCATTTTGTACCCCTCCTCAGTACTACCCTAATTCAGCCCTAGCCTGAAACTTAAATTCACCTCCGCTATCAGGCTTTCATTTACCTGCATGTCCTGAGCTGTGAAGCATTTGTTGGCCCTTTATTTGCATGTGCAGCTTTACCTGTTAGAGGGAGAAATACAAGAGAGAGCTTATGCTGCAAGAGCAATCTTTAGCTAACCCCTTATAGACTTCACAGAGCTTCAAGCTACTAATTGTCCAAGTGATCTCATTAAAGAACTAAAGATAGCTGTGTGGACTCAAATGCTGTAATTTCAAGGGAAAGAATTCAAACCCAGTGAGGCCAGGCAAACACTGATGAACAAATGAGCTTCTGCTGATATTGGCTACACAGACCCTTAGCTGTCCTCTTCTCCAATTAATTGCTTTGTCCCAATATAGGAGTATTTGATTCCCTCCTGTCAATAATTTCTGCAACTCAATAAAGCAGGGTTCTTTAGAAATACGGAGGGGATTCTGGCAAGCACCACTGGTTTTAGCCTTTACTTAAAAATCACCTCTTGTTTTTGGATTGCCCCATTTCTGAAGTGGAAAATATCAAATGGATCACACCGTATTGTCTATGTTAACTTTTTCAAAATTAATGCTAGCCATGTAGACCAAACTGAAAAAACTTGAAGCTACAACTCACAATTACAGCTCTAGCTCTATACCTGCAGGTTATTACTTGCTTCTTGTAATACTTTTTTCTTTCTTTCCCAAAATAATGGGTGTTTCCTAAAAACCTTGATGTTGACTCTTCCCTTTTTTCAGACAGCTCTCTTCTTACCTTCCCAAACCCCTGCAACAATTTCTGTGGTCTTCTGAACTCAGTACAAGTCAGTTGTAATCCTCTCTGATCTATCCTCTAGTGAGCACAGAAACTGATGTTCAAACCTCTGTAATGTAGTTATAATCTTTGATATTTTCAGTCATCTTCTCCTACAGCAATGATTTCAAGTTTCCTCTTTCACCTTTGTCATTATGGCCTCATCTTTTTAGGCACTTTGCAATCTTGTCATTCCTCTCTTATTAATATGAAACCTCATAAATCATGTGTCAGGCCTTCGGTTACCATGCCCTTTTTCATTCATTCATTCATTATGCTGCTGCCTTACCGATTCTTTTATCTCCTTATCTGCGCGTATTTAAGCACGAGTAAAACCGAGAGGTACGATGCGTCCCAAAGTTCTGCTGGCAGCAGCAGCCGCCTGTGCAGGCCGAGAGCGCGTCCTGCTGGTGTCCTTTTGGAAATGCAGCCCTGGAAACATGGGCGAGCACGGGGAAAATGAAACCAGTGCGAGTATTTTAAACAGCAATGTCCAAAGTGTCTGTGGCTCAGAGCTGGTGTCTGCTCCACTTATTAGCTAGGGTAGTAGAGGTGATACAGGGATGGAAGTGTCAAGTGGTGGATAATATCTGTTTACACTTAGATTCATGGAAAATCTGCAAACGGAAGTCCAAGAAATGGAATTCATAAAGTTTTCAAAGGGCTTGAGTGTCATGAGAAAAGAAGACTTTGTGGCATGGTTGCTGTACTTCACTGATGAGGAAAACAATGAGATTTACTGGCAGAATGTGAAAGACAGGATCGAAGCAGGAGAGGTCGGTACCCAAAGTATACTTTGTTTTGCTTCCTCCTTTGTATGCACAGGTTTTCATTTGAATGTGGTTATTTAATGAGGTAACCAGTTGCCAAATGAAGTATTGCAGCCCTTGAATTTTATACTAGTAAGAGCAATAATAATTGGCCAACTGAGAAATACAAATATCAACAATGAGTACGCTGTTGCGTCTAAACACTAAGTCCCACCAGATTTAATGACATAGAATAATTGGGGTTTGAATGTATATTCATTATATATCATCTGAATTCTGTGATATTCTAGAACATCAGTTTGGAAGAATTCAAGACTTTTTGCAAGTTTACAAATAATCTGGAAGACTTTTCTATCGCCATGCAAATGTTTACTGTAGCCAATCGTCCTGTTAAGCGGGGTAAGTGCTGTACACCTTTTGGACTGTTTTTTTAAAAGGGAAAAAAATTAATTTTAATTATGGAATTAATGTAAATTAGTTATCCCAAAGTACCACAGTGAAGTCCAAATATATTATATTTGGTTATTTATTATATGTAACATATTATATTATATTACTCTGTATTTGGACTTAGTTCTATTTCATGAAAAGATAATAATATAAAGTTTCCAAAATGTTTTCATTTCAAAGTTCTAATGTGCTGTCGTATGTGGATTAATCACAGCAGACCAATAAATCATAAAATGGTTTGGGTTGGAAGGGACCTTTAAAGGTCATTTTTCCAAACCCTCTGCCATAGGCAGGGAACTCTGTCACTGGATTAGGTTGCTCAAATCTCCACCCAACCAGACCTTGAACACTTTCAATGATGGGCAGCCACAACTTTGTAAGTTTCTTCCTCATGTCCAGTCTAAATCTACCCTTTTCAAGTTTGAAAGCATTTTGCTTGTCCTGTCACTATAGGCCTTAGTAAAAACTCTCTTCAAAGCCCCCTTGATATAGTGAAAGTCCACAATAATGCCCTGAGGTATCTTTTCTCCAGGCTAAAAAACCCCAGCTCTCTTGGTCTTTCTTCACTGAAGAGGTGCTCCATCCCAAAAATTATCACTTAATTTTTGTGGCTCTCCTCTGGACTCACTCCATGTCCCCCCTGTGCGGAGGAGGATTTGCTGTGCAGTTATGTCTATCAAAAAGAAACAATGTCATAAAGTGGGGTTTAAAATAAAGATTTTGAGGAAGGGAGTTGCTTGCTTCCCATAAAGGAGAAAGAGGAGCAATGCATCAAAAGTTTTATGGACATACAAATGCTTTTTGTTTTAATCCTGAGGTTGTTACTTAGTTGTTACTCTTGAAGGACAAGTTTCCTAAGTTATTTCAAAATAGCAGCATAAGAAGTTCCTAAGGAAATGTGAGGAGGTATTAACATTCATTGAAATTAATATTTGATGGGCTCATGTGAAAAAAGATGAGAAGTGTGAGAAGATGGAAGGAGAAATACATATTCTTGAAAGATAAATGTTTGGATGGGATTTGAACCAAGGAAAATTGGGGGATTTACAACTTGTGACTTTCATTACTAGTCTGTTTACGCAGGGAACCCCACTGCAATCGAAAGCAGTCAGCTGCTGAGGTAACTCAGGGATGTTACATGCCTATGTATCTAATTCTCTCCTGAATCTGGCTGAGTTCTTTGTCTTGCTGTTTGCATGTGTGTATTCACACACATATGAACATTTATATAAAAATAAGACAGTCTTTTAGTCCTTCCTTTTATTCTAGACTTCTTTTTCTTCTAAGTTTGCAACTCATCTTTTCTCTCTGATAAGGTGGCCCTTCTTTGTTTGAAGATTGTTATGCCCCACTGTTGTAGAAGATGTTCTTTTATTCATGTTATGTTCAAAGAAACTAGAGTGCCATGTCTGGATTTAAATTCAGCTTCAAGAGATGAAACAGTTAACATCTTTTCAAAGACAAAATTAAGACTACTATAAACATCCCATGTTTTACGTCTTTTTCAAGTTGTGATATATCCTTTTACAGAAGGATTTTTAACTTAATTCTATTTAAAACAACTGTGAAATAATCAACTACATTTATACACGAATTGTTGAAAGAGACAAAGATGAGAGCTGCGTCAGGAATGCTATTCCCTCTAGTAAGCTTCAGAACTAATCATAATTATAGCACTATTTATAAACCTGTTTATGAAAGCAGAACCATGTTAATATTGCATTTATGACTTCATTGGACAGCTTGCTGTAATAATCTACAATA
This sequence comes from Leptocoma aspasia, assembly GCA_013399835.1. NCBI lineage: Eukaryota > Metazoa > Chordata > Aves > Passeriformes > Nectariniidae > Leptocoma > Leptocoma aspasia. Next base: position 182,829 of record VXAX01002066.1, read on the forward strand.
CTGCTATACTTCAATAACCTCCAGTTCCTTTTTGAAATTCACATTTCCATGGTGCCTTCAAAAATGCATCCAATTCATGTGTTGGGATTGTGCTTGCTATAATAAACAATAATCCTTTCACTCTTACGAGCTGCTGTTTTGTGGCAGTGCCACACACTTCCTCATCTTCCTTGAGCCAAAACTCCAAATTCTGTGCACCACAGGACCAAAAGTGGGGATAGTGGGTGTTTCTATACCGCACATGGTGGTGTAAAGAGAGCAGAAAAAAGAGCTGAGGATGAAAGTACATCTCCAGAGAGGTATGGCAGGTTTTTCTGCCACAAATCCTCAGTGACTCTTCAACATCATTTAAGAGGAGGTAGCCAGCTTCTCTCAAAACCAGAACTACAGGTATATAAAGCCATGTGCTGTAAGCAGTGTGTTGAACATTTGATGGTCTGTGTTTCTGTAGAGTTGCTGAGGAGATTGTTAGTTGAGGTGGAGCATATCATAACCTACTGTTCTCTGAGAAGAGTTTTCTTGTAGAATGAATTGTCATGAAACTGGCATGAGATAAAAGGTAAGGTTTTTTATGCAAGGACAGTGAGGCAAACACTTACCATTTGTATGAACAGGTAACAGGCAAAAGTATGTAAGTTTTCTAGCAAAAATTATCATTTGTACTGTTGCTTTGGAAGTAGTGCATTGCTAAAGCTTATAATAAAATTAATAAAGATAGCATTGCAAAAGAAGAAGCAAGCTCAAGAACATATGAACTGAGGCCTCCTAATAGTTTACTAGTCTACACATCCCAAATTCTCCAGTTAGGATACCCACAAGCCACTGTAAATTGGACAGAATCCTGCTATTTATATGCTTTCCATTTTCTTTGCAAGTTCAGTCACCTGTGATATAATATTATGTCTTTATTAGCTGAGTTCAAGAGAGCAGTGAAGGTGGCAACAGGACAGGATCTGTCAGATAATGTTTTGGATACCATCTTCAAGATTTTTGATCTAGATGGAGATGACTGCCTCAGCCACAGCGAATTTCTTGGAGTCCTGAGGAACCGAATTCATCGAGGTTTGAGGGTAACAGGCTGACATAATTGTAAATACCACAGATTGCTACAACTCTGTTGTAAATGCTTGTAGAAACACAGGTAGAGTCAATGAATATAAAAAGATACATATTTTAAACTGGATAGTCCTTACTGGGTATGAATCTGGGAGGAGTGCTGCCACTAAGAACTTGTTATTACACATGTACACTGCAGAAGCAGCAGCACAACATTATATATTGTATTTACACAGTCTGGGAATAGGAGTCTTTTTTATGTAAATGCTAAACGTACTCTAACTTTATTAACAGGTACCACAACAGCAAGGCATTCAAGGTTTCTGGAAGTGTGTGAAAAAAGAAAGCATTAAAGAAGTCAAAGAACTGTGGAAGCAAACTGGGAAAAGTCCATTTTAAAGCAGTCCATTTTTCTTTTGTTTAAGTGGCTTTTCTTTAGGGGAGTTTGTCCTGTTTACATAATAGCTAAGGCAAAAATGCTTTTTTTTTAGCTATAGTTAAAGTTTAATTAACCCAGACTCTAATGCAATAATTTTATAATCGTTCCAGTGCAATCAGGTTGGCTTAGAGAACTGGTATCGCTTTTGACCTCCACACAGAAGTACTCTTGTTCTGGGGAATCATGTTGTTTACTGCTGTGTGGAGTCTGACCCTGCACTGTAGGACACAGGATGCACAGGATTGAACAATGGCCCCAGGCAGGAGCATCACAGCAGAATCATCTCTTGTTGAAGGAGTGGACATCATCTCAGCCACTAACACAGCAGCTCTCCTCCTCCAGCAAGGGCAGAGGTCCACAAGGCAAAATCACTTGCACAGCATATTTTAAACCACGTTATCCTAAATCAAAATGGAAAATTCACACCTCGTTAAGGGGATCTGCTCGTATGCTGGTTCCTGGTGCTTGATTCCACCATTTCCTGTGTGGATGTCGGGTTTGTCTGCCTTCATGGTGTTAATATTAAACTGGAAATACAAGACTGATAGGCTTGATGCAGGGTTTAAAAGTTGTACATTGATCAATGAGTGTGCATTGAGTGTCTCAGACCTCTTCCACATAGTATAAATGAGAAGAAAACATCCTCATTCTGTCAAACACAGTGGTAGCTAGAATTTGACTGATGACTATTTTGCTTAATTGTATTGCAGAAGATGAATGCGTAACAAGTAGTTGTTTTATCTTACTAAAATTTGTGACAGGAAAACCTGAAGGATCTCAGGAATTGAAGGTTATAATAAGCCATTGTTGAGGTAACATGTCCAATAAAAAACCAAATACAAATGTTTATTGCTCCAAATGCAAGGTTAGACCTAAAATCTTAAGCACTAAAAGGAGGAAAAAATCAAGACTTAACACTTAGAAATTACAGATGAACATTTTTTAGCAATAACATAAGATGCATCTCTGTGTACACAGGTGTGCATGTTACATGTTTTGTCTTTCTTACAATCCCAGGAGCCAACAGCCGGGTCCAGATCACTCTTCCTGGTTGGCTGCAATATATAGGAGATGGACTTAATCTGTAAAGCTGTCAAGGTTCTTCCTCTTTCCCCCTCTCAGTTGTCTGACTTGTCTTGGCTGGGGTGAAAGCTTAACCTTTCAGGACAGGTTTGTGATAACAGAGATAATAGACTCAAAACATGGTCTAGGGAAATGTCTCAAGAAAAATAATTAAGAAATCTCACCACTCAGTGAGGTAATATCCATTTTTTGCATGACATCAGCTATGTTTGCCTCAAAGTTGTAAATAAGCTCAACATGTGGTGCTTGGTTGTCATTTCTTTGGGTTTTGTGAGAAGAGGGGAAATTTCCATGCTAGGTAAGACATCAGGGCAGCTCTCACTTGCAGGGACAGGAGAGAATGCATTGGGAAACCCTAAAGGTCCTGCCTAAGGGATACTGAGATTACTGAGAATGTGTTTGATGTGTCGGTAGCTGTCACGTTTGTGCTGAGGACAAGTCCTAGTGCCCGAGCCATGGCATAGTGATCTCTCCTCGGGAACACAGTGAGAGGCCAGCAAAGCAATTCCTCCCTCATGGCCTCAGCTTGGAGCTTTAATCTAAAGTGTTAAAGAGAAAATGCTGGTAGTCCTGCCATGGACATGCATCCGGAACAAGACCATGCCTGTGGGGATGTCCTGAGGCTGTCTGGAAGATCAGGCACCAGTGACCATCAAGGATCTCTTTTCCCCCAGGAAAAATCCAAATTAAATTAATCATGTGGAAAGAATCCAAATGCAGTAAATGCCTCAGCCCTCCTCCCCTCAAACTGAGCTGGTGCAGTGCTATGTGGGCAGCAGGATAGCAGGTGGCTGGTTTACTTTGTGTTTTTGGAAATTGTTTGTTGCTTCTGGTAGTGGGAGCAAAGGTGGGACAGTGGGACTGGCACCACAGTACCACGGCCAGCTGCACTTCACCAAATTATCAACAAAATGATACAATTGAAAAAGAGCTTCCATGGCATAAAAGTGTGTATGTGTTCACCCACAGTGTGCTTTGTGCCAGCTCTGGCTTTAATGCAAGGCTGCCTTTTATTTGTTGCTGTTAATATTTTGGCAAATCATTTTTACTTTGGAATGGAAATTATTCCCTGGCATTTTATTCTGTGTGAAGTTAATAGGTTTATGATGTTTTTTATTGCTTTTGTGGTTTCTTTTGTTTACTAATGACTTCCTTCTTACAAGCTGTTTGGTTTTCTTTTGGAAAAATCAACTCATTTAGCTTTGGTGTATCTAGAAGCTTAATTCCTCAGTGCTCATTTCTATCTGGGTTTGTGCAATCAGCAGTATCTGCTTTCAGGGATTTCAAGTTTTATTTTTCAGCAAAAGCTTTGGTGTCAACTTCAGCAGAAAAGCAAAGAGATATGCTTGGGTTTTATACAAATTTTGTCTCTATAGTAAAAAAAAAAGATTGATTGAAAATTGAAATAGAGTTATGAATTATTTTCAGAAGTTATCCTGAAGGAACTCCTTTAAAGGCCAGGGATGACTTGTCCATCAGGCTTGAAGAATCAAACTCTGTGTTTAATTTTTAAGTTTATTGTTATTTGTTAACTAAAATCCTTTATAAAACAGTCTTAAAATAATATCTAATTTTTAGTATCTTAGATTGAAAGATATATGTACGTATTTAGTTAAACCCTGGTTTTTAAGAAATAGATTATAGTATAAGTCTTTGATGTTTTAGCTCCTTTTAGTCACTCTATGATATTTGCAGCCTGTCTGTGAGCATTACTCAACACAATTTAGTTAAGGTTTACGCCAGCTACCAATCTAAACAGATCAATTGTGACTTGTTTTAACATTAGGAACTCTTCCTCTGAACAGAAATGCATACAAAAGCTAAATAAAATAGATTTTTTAAAAATCTACCACATTGGATCTGAATTTTACATGAAATAAGGATGAACACATTGCACATTGCAAAAGTCTCAAAAATTGATACAACATATCAAAAGGATACAAAAAAGCAAGTGCAGTCACCTACAGCATATAACTCCTTTACAGAATGCTAGTTGTTGTATCTCCATAATAACACTTTTTACATTTCTTTGTTTGTTTACTTTAAGATAATGTCTAAGAACCATTTTTTCTTCATTTCTAAAGGAAGCAAAGGCAAAAATGCAGTGTGATATACTAGAAGTAACAGAAACTCATTGGTTGTTTCTAGAAATTAATTCTGGTGTTTCAGTTTGTACAAACCTCTTTCTGAAAGCAAAAGTGCCTCTGGATTAAAACCAAGTTGGCAGGTTTTAACAAAACAGGCAACAACAACGAGTACATGTTCCACATAGCAGACAAACAACCAGACCATGGTCTGTGGTTTCATGGCACTTCACATGTTCAGTGCATATAACATTAAAAGGATCACTGCCCAATAAAGGGCAAGAATGATAACAACCCTGTTGCTTGGAGGAAGTATAAAATTCAGGTATATTGGCCGTACTTTGACTAAAACATAGAAATGGATCAATAAGTGCACATCAAAATTTAAAAATACAGTTTTCTTCTCATGCTGGAGTTCTTACAGGAGAGGACAAGCATGCCTCATATCTTCAGTTTTAATTTTTCCTGTAAAATAGTCACAGCTGGGTCAGGAAACTACTCCAAAGCAGGAAAAAACCTTCCAGTCATTCTAAACAGAAAATACGTGCCCAAATGATGTTGTGGTCATTATAAGTGAGATCCAAGTTGTCCCAACAAACAGCTTCTGTAATGGAGTTGGTCACAAGGGAAGCATGAAGATGAACATGGCAGATGTAGACATACTCTTCTGGTGCCCAGCTGGCCACAACAGTTCCTCCTACAGATGTCATCCAACAGGAAGCTGAAAGCCCTTTGCAGAACAGAAAACCTGAAAGACTTGAGCATGCACAAAATTAATCAGCATACAAGTGCGTGTCTCTTCACTCATTTATTTGAATGTTTCCTGTTGGCTTTGTTTATTAAACAATTCCTAGTTGATTCAATAATAAAAAAAAAATTGTACAGCATATGCGGAGACAGATTTCCCATTAGGCTGGTGTTGGCTGAGTTAATAATGTTTCCAGTTCATTAACTGGAGTGCCCTAGCACAGAGCTCTGCTTGCTGTCCTCAGCTGCTGCTCCTGCACACTGGCATGGCAAGGAGCCTGCTGGGCACTGCTCACACCTGCATGGGCTTGGCCACAACACCTCGTGCCCTGAGGAGTAAAAGGCCAGTTTTTCCTCACCTGTGTGCCCATTGTGAGTTTAGATTGGATACTAGGGAAAAAATACTTTAGATAAAGGGTTGTCAAGCAGTGGAATAGGCTGCCCAGGGAGGCAGTTCTGTCACCATCCCTGGAGGTGTTGAAAAGATGTGTAGATGTGGTACCTGGGGACATGGTTTAGTGGTAGTAGACATGGCAGTGCTGGGTTAATGGCTGGACTTGTTGATCTTGGAAGTCTTTTTTAAATGATTCTGTGATTCTCTTCTGCCTCTGGCAGAAGGCTGGCCTGCCTTTCCTGGCTGACCGAGTGGTGGAAGTAAATGGACGGCATCAGGCTGTGGGAGAACGGACACAACACCTTGCAGAACACTGTTGATGACTGGGTTCTTGGCCAGATTTCAGACACGCAGATTTGAAAAGCTGGAAGGAGGAATATTCCATAGGTAATTCAGAGGAATGTGTGGGAGTTTTTCTCATGGAGTTTCAGATGCAAGCTCACTGCTGTGAAACAGCCTTGGAGGGCCTGGCCTTTCTCCGTGGACTGCAGAGGGAGCACAGGAGATGAGCCTCGCTGGACTAAGCCTGTACGTTGTGAATGCCATGAGCACTTTCCTGGAGACAGGATGTTCTACACAGGCGTTCTACCACAACACTATGCCTCAGGTCCACTGCTTTTTTTTAAATTTGTCAGCTTTAGTGTTAGCCCATGGAGCAACTGGTAGCTCTAAATCACCCCAAAGAAAACCAATTGTTTTAATTTAAGACTTTTCAATAAAGTGTTTTAAAATTTTCTTATTTTTTCAGGATACAGATTTTTTTTTTTAATTATGTGGCCTCTTACTATGTTTTGATCTACTTTGAAATTGATACTATTGGAATGAGCAGACATTACTGAAAACATTGTGTACATCACTTAAATAATGCACAGAAGGTAATTCCTAGAGCAATGGCAGATGAGTCACAAGGTAGAAGATTATATTCGCTATTGAGAAGAAAGGATACCAAAATACAATGCTTTGCCACTAATCTTTAGAAAAGGAGACTAATTAAATAATAAGTCCTAAAGTTAAAAGAAGCAATGTTACTAGAAGAAACAGAAAGCTATTAGAATAAATTAAAAATTTAGAAAACATGAATATCACTGGACAAAAGGATGCTAGGTAAGCAAGGACTAAATCAATATGGCTGAAATTAGGGTTTTTTAAATGCTGTTTGACCAAAAATGCATCCTCACAATTTATAAATTTGATCCAATGCAAACAAGGACTATTAATCACTGGTGGTTGGTGTGTACAAGATTATATGATCTGTACTGAAATGTGAAGAGCAAATACTTTACGTAATCTCAGTTGGTTTTATGTGTACATCAGAAATGCAAAGCTCAAAAAAATTGATTTGTCTCACAAGGAATAAATGAGACAAATTATGATTTTGCCTCAGTCTCCATCTAAGAGGTTGGGTTACTTCTGCCTGGGGATTGCATGTTCTTGGAATTTAAGAAGAAGTACTTTGAGAGGGAAAAAAGTACGGAAGCAAAATGGAGGTGAAATTGTTGTAGATTATAAGCTCTAAATAGTAAAGAGAGAAATTCTGAGTAACAGGAGCGTTTGCAGTGCCTTGCTCTGGGACCAACAAACATCTGGAAGACTGCAACAGACCCTAACTGGTGCTGAGGCTGCAAAGGGAAATGTTTTACTTCTCTTACACATTTTTAATGTGGCTAAAGCAGGTGGGCAGCCAGAAGTGGGGGGTGTGATGTGAAAATGGGCAGGAGATGCCTTTTTTTTTCATAATATTTGACAGTCATGGGATCCAGTGGGAGTGTGGTGAGCAGCTATTTCCACAACATGGCATTCTCAGTTGCTCTGCAGCTTCCCAGAGTCTGCTCCAAGTGTCATTTCTTGTCTCTCCCCACAAATGAGGCAGCAAAGTTTGCACAAGCTGTACTGCAGCCATTTGAAGCCAAACAGGTGCTCAGCGATTCCTAGCAGAGCTTCCTTCCATCCTGTTTGACTTCTGTTCAAGGAGCTGATTTCTTCTCAAGAGGTCCTTGTAGAGACATCCCAGGTGGCTTTCAGAAGTGGAAGATGATAGTTCCTGCCAGCTGTGCCAAGGGGCTTCTCGTGCAGCAAAACTCCTCGGTGGGGGGCCAGTGTCAGGGGATAAATAATCCCTCTCTGCCACCTCACAACCTTGGTGTTGTCCTTATTTAATTCAGCCTCACTTCAGTTCCTGTCATTCTGGAAATGCTGCACGGAAATGTTGCTGGATAGTAGCTGATCAAACATAGTTGGTCCTGTCCAAGGTTTATGCTGCAGCCACTGGCCTCCCATCCCACCCAAGACATCTGTCTGACCCAGAACTGAAATACCAGCCATGTCACAGCTTCCAGCTTTGCCAGCGTCAGACTCCATCCAAACCACATGCGGTGGCTGTTCCTGCAGCTCAGTATGGACCTGCTAAAAGGGGGGAGTGTCAACACACACACGGCTCCACTGGTACCTCTGTGGGTGAAACTGGAGTCGGCATCAGCAGGGAAGACTGGGATGGGGAGGATCATGTTAGATCCTCTCACGTCTTCCCTAGCATAGTGAACTGTTTGCTGACTAAACCTTTTTATTTGTGCCTGTGCTCCTTAGTCTTCATGTTAGGAATTGTGCTTATTGTGAAAGGTCATGGGATTTTGTCAGGAAAGCTGGTGGAAGCACAGCCAAGAGGATGGTCAATGCACAGTAACAGCCAGCTACACACAGGACATCTTTGGTAAAAGCTGTTTGTAACTTTGCTTCCCAGGTCCAGGTCCCTTCTTAGATTCCTGCAGGCTTGGAAGTACGACGTCTCTTCACTGAATACTCTACTAAGAAACTAACACAGCGATTAAACTATTAAAAGCATATAGAAGTATCAAACTAAGGTAAATCAGGTACTTCTGAAAGCATTATTAACAAATATTATTTTAACACCAAGAATTTAAATCCTTTCCCATTGTCTTGAGGCCAAGTGTTAACAGTCCCAGGAGATCTTGAGGTAAAGTACATGCCAGCAGTTGTGGCATGTTTGGACACCCTTAAGAAACAGAATCATGGAATCATTAAGGTTGCAAAAGACCTCTTAAGTTCATCAAATCCAATTGCTAACCCAGCACTGCCGTCTTCACCACTCAAGCATGCCCCCAAGTGCCACAATTAATGAGGGTTAGAGGAATTGGAATACTTTAACTATATCCCTGATGTGCTAACCAGCACATCAGACCAAGGCTGTCCTAGTTCACATTAAATCCATCCTTGTCAGTACTTTTTGTCAGAGTGACTAGATGCCATAACCAAGATGCTGTCCATGTAACCAGTCACTCCTGGTGACTTACAGCTCTCCATTAGGAATGGGCCACACCAAATTCTTGCACGAGCTCTCTCCCTCTCTTGCAGTCCCTTTCTTTTGCAGCCTTTGCATTACTGCATACAGTTTTGCAATCCCCTTCCCTACTGTCCTGATCCTGCTCCCTTACACAGCGTGCACAAGCATGCCCATACCCAGAGTGATCCCAGACTGATCTTCATCTTTCCATGGTCCCTGAGCACATGTTCCTGCTCCATAGTTACTCTGTACATCAGGGGCACAGGTCACTGCTTCATTCCTCTGCTCTGATACCCAGATGAACACACACATGTATACACACACATTCCCACACATACAGAGGCTGTGTCTTGGGCATTTGGCCAGGGTGTCCCCTCACTGTTAGCTGTTCAGAGGATCACAGAGTGGTTTGGGTTGGAAGGGACCTTAAAGATCATTTAGTTTCAACCCCTCTGCCGTGGGCAGGGGCACCTTCCACTAGATAAGGTTGCTCATGGTCCCATCCAGTCTGACCTTGACTGGATGGGGCCAGGAGTAGTCAGGCATTGGAATAAGTTGCCTAGGGAGGTGTTGGGGTCACTGTCTCTGGAAGTGTTCAAGGAGAGTCTGGATGTGGCACTTGGGGATGTAGTTTAGGGGTGATTATGGTGGTGCTGGGTTGACAGTTGCTATGTTGAAGGTCTCTTCCAACCTCGATGATTCTGTGATTCTATGAACAGGCAAGGCCATAGCAACTGCCCCTGTCCTGCCAAGGCAATCTCACTGCCGCTCCCCGCTACACCAGCTCCAGGCGCTCACAGGGACTACGGGCCACCAGCCCCCCAGTCCTGTTGTGGCCAAGCCTTCTTTCAGGGCACTTTTCTGAGCTGTTCCAGCCTCACCCCTCACCCTGTGGATGCTGTCTGTACCCTATGGATGGGATGCTGTCTGTTCCCTATGGATGCTGTCAGTTCCCTATGGATGCTGTCTGTACCCTATGGATGGGATGCTGTCTGTTTCCTATGGATGCTGTCTGTTCCCTATGGATGCTGTCAGTTCCCTATGGATGCTGTCTGTTCCGTTTCCCTCGGTTCGGGCGGCCCCTCCCGCCGCCGCCAGGTGGCGCAAGAGCGCCGCGGGAGCCGCCTGGGGCCGGGGACGCGCTCCCGGCGCGAGCAGCCTCTGGCTCGGCAGGGAGCTGGGGATTTTTGCCATGGCGCGGGCCGTTCCGGCCCCAGCATCCCACCCACAGCAATGCCAGAGTAAGACTAAAGATTTCCGGCGCTCCGGAGGCTGAGCCCCGCAAGGCAGCGCCGGCGGCGGTGCCCGCGGTGCCGAGGTCGCGGTGTGGCCGCAGCTGGCAGGGGCTCCCCGCCGTTCAGGAAACAGCCGATAAAACAAATAGCAGTCAGTCATTTATGAGTTCCCTTTGCGGCACCCAGCAGGCTGTTTGAGCAGTGTAAGTGCTCGGCGAGCAGGGGCAGGCAGCAGCCCGGCAGCGCCCGGGGACGAGTGCCCGGAGCTGTCCCACCGCCTTCCTGCCCGACACCGACCCGGCCGGCCAGGAGCGCGGAAAAGAGCAAAACCAAAAAAACAGGTTTTATGGCTGGAGGAGGATCTCGCCCCGAGACGGCCCCGCCGGTGCGAACAGAGGGAGGCGGAGGGCGGCGGGCCCCCGAGGTGCATGGCGAAGGATGCATCGGGAAGAATGTGGCCAGCAGGTCGAGGGAGGGGATCCTCCCTCACGACTCGGCCCCATTGAGGCCACATCTGGGGTGCTGTGTCCCGTTCTGGGCTCCTCAGTACAAGAAAGACAAGTTGCTACTTGTCTTTCTTGACAAGGTCTGTCTTGAGAGGGTCCAGTGGAGGAACACAAGGATAATTAAGGATCTGGAGCATCTCTATTATGAGGAGAAACTCCAGGAGCTGGGCCTGTTTAGTCTAGAGAAGAGAAGACTAAGTGGAAATCTCGTCAATGCATATAAATATCTCCAAGGCAGGTGCCAAGGGAATGGTGCCAGGCTCTTTTCAGTGGTGTCCAATGACAGGACGAGGAGCAATGGCCATAAACTAAAACACAAGAAGTTTCAGCTCAACATGAGGAAGAACTTTCCTTGGAAACAGGCTGCCCAGGCAGGTCACAGTCACCCTCTCTGGAGAGCTTCCAAACCCACCTGGACGCGTTCCTGTGTCACCTGCTCTAGGTGACCGTGCTTTGGCGAGGGGGGTTGGACCGGATGATCTCCAGAGGTCCCTTCCATCCTTAACCATTCTGTGATCCAGGGAGGCTTTCCGGCACCCCGAGAAGGAGGCGGTGGCGGGCGCTGGGGCCGCCCCTCTCCCGCCCACTGCGGCCCGCCCAGGGCCCGCCCGGGGCCGGCTCCGCAGCGGCGGCCGGAGCTGCAGCCGCCGCCCGCCCGTCGCAGCGCCGGCGCTGCCGCGGTGCCCGGCAGGGAAGATGGCGCCGTCCCACGTCCTCAAGTGCTGCCAGAAGGTGCTGGCCTGGGTGCCCGTGGCCTTCATCGCCCTGGTCGTGGCCTGGTCCTACTACGCCTACGTGGTGGAGCTGTGTGTGTGTGAGTGGACCGGGAGGGTCGCGGGCGCCAGGAGCTGCCGGCCGGGCGGGANGAAACAGGCTGCCCAGGCAGGTCACAGTCACCCTCTCTGGAGAGATTCCAAACCCACCTGGACGCGTTCCTGTGTCACCTGCTCTAGGTGACCGTGCTTTGGCGAGGGGGGTTGGACCGGATGATCTCCAGAGGTCCCTTCCATCCTTAACCATTCTGTGATCCAGGGAGGCTTTCCGGCACCCCGAGAAGGAGGCGGTGGCGGGCGCTGGGGCCGCCCCTCTCCCGCCCACTGCGGCCCGCCCAGGGCCCGCCCGGGGCCGGCTCCGCAGCGGCGGCCGGAGCTGCAGCCGCCGCCCGCCCGTCGCAGCGCCGGCGCTGCCGCGGTGCCCGGCAGGGAAGATGGCGCCGTCCCACGTCCTCAAGTGCTGCCNCTCCGGCGGCGGAAGGAGACCCTGCCTCGGGAGCTCCCTCGCTCCCTCCGGGCCGGGTTTACCTGTTGTCCTCCCGCCCTCGGGTGCCTCATGGTGGCGGGGTCCCGGCCCGGGGCTGGCCGTGGAGACGCGAGGAATGGGTTCGGGGGAGAGGAGGAGGCCCAGGGTGCTTCGTCTGGGGACGGGGACTTCTCGAGGGCTCAGCCCCTCGTGTCTTTTCGTGAGGAGTTTCCCCTCTATTTTACTGCTGTTCGTCCACCTGATGTATCAAATAATTCCTTGAGGGTGTATAGGGGGTTCCCCTCCCTCCTTTTCATTCAGAAGCCCGGTGCCGTTGAAGCATTAGGAGGCTGGAAACATCCAACTTAAGCGGGCTGGGGAAAGGATTTAGGGCTTACGGGGTTTTGTCAGGCCGTATCCAGGCTTTCTGGACGAGGACTCGTCTTTATATAAATCTGACTTGCAGCCGATGTCGGTCAGGGCGATGTTTACCCTTTACTGTCTTTAGTTCAGAAGGATGTTGGCTTTCTCTGGGCAGAGTAAATGGAAGGGAACTGTGATGTGCAGTATTCACCAGACTTGCTGAAACTTGGAAGCAGCGTAGGAAAACTAAGGAACGGGTTATTGAGCATTTGGCGTGTTTAACTAAGGAAGCTGAAATGAAAAGAACCTCAAAAGTACTAAGAACTATTCTCAGCTACATATAGGTCTGTCTAGTTTCTGTAGGTCCTGCAACTACTTGTTATTTGTGTAAACTACATGCTTTGATATCCCTAGCTAGGAAAAAAACGTTTGCATGTATTTTGTATCTGGGTAAACTGGTATAGGTAGCTTTCCATTAGCAATAATCAGTTCGGTTTTTTCTGCGATGACTTAGTATTTTGGATAACTTTTCTGTATGCTGATATTTCACAGTATTTGGAGATATAGACCAGAACATGAACCACTGGCAGAAGTGTTATTTGAACTTTAAATAGTACAGACACAGCTGTAAAATAATGCTTGTTGAGGTAGTATGTGAAATGTTGACTTGAGATAGTTGCAAATATGTCAGTGTATCCAAACTTGCCAAATTAATATTGTTCAGTTGTCTATGTGAATAAATAGGTTTTCTGGGAAATCATGCTTAAAACTCTAAACATTTGAAAACAAATTTGAGTCAGTCTGTTGGAGGTCTGGGGCATGGGTAGCTGTAACAGTAGTCCTAAAAGGGGCTGTGTGAGGTTATAGACTCACATTTTACAAGTTTTCTGTACCCACTACAGTCTAATTAGTATGACAAAAGGCAGATTAAGGCTATTTTTAAACAAAGAACAAAAACTCAGGGATTAAGAGACTTGCCTAGGGTCAAACAGGTGGTCTCTGCTTGAATTGGGAACAGAGCCTCAAGCTCTGAGTCCCAGCTTTGTGTCTTGATCACAGAGTGGGTCAGGACAAGGTGCTGGTGAATGATTTCTCTATCACGAACATGGAGAAGCTGCAAAGAGCTCTTCTGAATTCATTAAGGTTTCGTTTGTGTGAAAATTACTGAGAGGATTAGCTCCTGTTGATGCAAGAGCTTCTGCATCTCTAAGTCTGGTTTCTAGAAGACTGGCACCTTTTGCTCACAAATCAGCTCTATTAATGCCTGCACATATAGGCTTTTAAGAAAAAGCATCATTTAATAAGAATATTTACTGACTTCTGTTGCTGTCACTGAATTTTTCAGTTGTTACTTGTCTAAATCATGCTTGATGACCAAGGATTTTATTTGTCTTGTGAGTTTTTTTCTGTTGTGAGTTTAGAGATTTTTGGTTTCTGTTGTTTATTATTAATCTGTTTACTTTTGTTTACACTCTTGAGAAAATGTCATCTCACCAAGGGAGAGGAAAGGGATTTTGTGTTCGGGTCTTTTTGGTGTTGTGGGTTTTTTCCTTTGCATGTTTTTACTCCGCAGTTGAGTTCAAACCAGAGTTGAGAGGATTTATAGCAAAATACAGGATTTTCTGTTTGTCTTGGCAGGTATGTTTCCTTTCTGCTGGTGCTCCCTATGTTCTATTTGTTTTGGGAACGACAGCACTGTGTACTATGAAGAAGAGCAAGGATGTGCCTCCAGCACACAGCTAATGAATGAGGCAACGCTGGCCTTTGCCAATGTTCACATGGAGCGGGTGCAGAAGCGGGGCTTTGGCTGATACGTGCCTACTAAAGGAAAGAGATATGGAGGAAGGGAAGCTTTAGAAAAGAGGAGACACAATAGAGAATTTCGAGTAAATACAGGGTAAAAGAGAAATTGAAACCCCACAGACACCGGTGTTTTTTCAAAGTTTATTCTTAAAAAATCCATGACTGTTAAAATGTGATGCTAGCAATGAAACAGGAAGAGGGAAAGCCTGTATTTCCCCAATTATTTCTTCCTGGTTTGGTTTTTTTCCTTGTAGTCCTTGGTCATTTATTAAAGGTTGAACGTATATTCAGTTAGTAGATCAAGTGGGAAGCCAGGCTTAGTGTAGTATCATAAAGGAGAAGATGATAAAGTTGGGGCTGCTTCTTTCGTCACCTCACCCTTTTCCTTTCAGTTTTGCTTCTCTACGCTGCTTGCCCCACCCTCCCCTGATGGGGTGCTCACATATTGCTCAATGTGTTTTGGTGTCTGATGGACTCAGGCTCCTCTGTAATTCACTCCTGGTATGTATTTCCTGGGTTATGCCTCTTCTATAACCCTAAATTATATTACTTACACGCTGCCTGTGAACACCGAGGAGGACTGGTGTGGATGAGATGAAAGGAGACTCATGAGCTTGTCTATTGTTTTCCTCCCATGGGAACTGCCAGCATCTTCTGTCTCTCTGAAGGTGTTGAACACTGGCTTGTTTAGACCACTATTGCTGTGTAGTTGTGATCCATCAAGTAAATTAGCTATTAAGCTAATTGGAAAGGTGAAAACAGCCAAATGTGTGTAAGTTGAGGGAATGTCAGCATAGTGTAAAAATTCAGTGAATACGTGTAACTGAAGGAACTGCAAAAGACTCAAAGCAGGTCTCAGAGGGCTTTTTTAAGTGTTTTGAAGTAGAAAAATCTGAATGAGCACTTTCTTACTAGATTATTTCTTCTTTTCACACATAGCTTGGTCAGAGCTCTGTTTGCAAGAAAACACACCTAGCAATACATAAAGGATGTTGTAAAATAGCTTTTTGTTAGTTTACAACCATTTCATGTGTTCCTTCGCGTTATCAAAACATGTTTTGCTTTTAACATTGCTTTTGTGAACAATGGCTATATTATGCTGCTGCTGAATGGGACTGATTGTGTTGGCTTACCACATCCCTCAGATGCTCAGAAAGAGTGAAGCGCTTCTCTCGTGGTTCACTTTCATTTATGGCTGTCTTGGATCTTATTATCTATCCCAAACATTTTTATAGGTGATGGGCTGTAGTGCAGACTGGTTAGAGGGTGTCACAAGACACTGTTTTGTCACCTGTAGTTGGAGTTGGTGGGTAAAGTCAGCTCATTTCTTTCAGGCAACCTTGTGCTAAAACGCTTGCAGACTTGGGTAGTGCAGTCTTGCACTGAGAAAAAGAGGAGTAAGTTAACTTTGAGTAGTTTGCAGTTCCTAACTGAAGTGTAGTGGCTGCTGTTATTAAAAAGAAAAAAACAACTAAAAATCCTGATCAGGTTAGCTTTTTACTTCTATACTGAAGACTACATTTTCTGAAAATCACAGTCCTGATTCTTCTCTTGAGCCAGGAGTTTTCAGGATAATAACTTGTGAATGAATGAGCATTTTCATGCCTCAGGGTCTGCAAAGTATGGAAAACTGTGATTTTGAAAGCTATGGGAAAAACTAGTTGTGTATTCTTTTCATAGCATCTAGTTGCAGAAGGTTTGTGGTTTTTTTGCTACAGTGTAATGTCTAGGGTGTCTAAAATCCTGGCAAACAAAGCAGTTTGTAATTTAGAATGCATAACTTCATGTTATTAGTATAAATTATACTCCTTGCTGTTCCAGGAGACTGCAAAGTCTCTTGTCAGTAGGGAGCTAGCTCTGATTTCCCCAAAGCATGGCCCTTGTGAGAAGCACATGGTGATCTGTTGTAATGCTCCCCATCTGAAGAGTCTGTTGCATAAACAGAGCTGGTAATTCTATCTGCCTCCTCCAAAAGAAATCTCTACTGAAAATGCTAATGCAATATCTCTCAAGCAATGGCAAGGTGATACCAACAGCAGTTCTAAATTTCAAGCTACAGGAAAAGCTGAAGTATCAGCACTGAGGTACAACATTTGCATGTTAAACATGTAAAAGGCATTCCCTTAGGAAGAGAGGGTTACCTGTCAAGAAAAGGAAAGCAAATTAAACAGGTTAGATCATTTGTTAGTTAACTATGTTTCCATGCCTCTCATGAATTTAAAAATACAGAAATTGAACCACTCTGCATACACTTAATTTTGTTGTAATCTCTCAGCATAAGCATGCATATTATCATCTTAAATGAGAACCTTTTCTGTTATTATAAATAATTAGAATTCCTGTTGAGGTGCTCAGACACCTCAACAGATTATTGGAAATTAATTACAGATTATTGGAAAACTAAGTGCTCATCTGAGGAGAAAGATTATCTTCTATGGTGCCTTGCACTGTATTGATCCTACTAGTTTGTAGGAACAGGTGGGCATGTGCCTTTTATAGGAAAATGCAATCTGCTCTCTTGGCAGTCCTCTAATGAAAAAAATTGTTCCAAGTGCAACAGCCTGGTTTCTTGAGGAGTTATCTTGTGTCTGCTCTTTCGTCTGTCATCAGAAGGACTCAATCCCTCTTCTCCCTCCCAGCCCTCTATCTGCAGTGCCCGCCCCAGCCCCTGCATCTGCTAAACCATTCCTGACAGCTCTGCAGCAGTTGGCATCTTTCCTTGATCCCTAATTACCGCTTGGTCAGAAAGAGGTGTGGTGCAGTGGCCACTTTGGTGTTGCTTAGCTTGCTCAGGGGACTAGGCAGAAAATGAGCAGCTGAGCCCAGAGCAGCTCTCTGCTAACAGGGAGTTTGGGCTTCTCTTCTACTGTCCAACACCTTTGATGAAACTTGGTGGTACATACTTTGTGTGAGACCTACCCTGAGGCTCAGCACTTGTCTGGAACTGTTCCATGGGCAGGACAGATTTGGGGTAGGGTAGAGAAGGGGCTTAGGAAGAGCAAGGAGCTGAGTGTCTGAGCTAAAGCAGGCATTCTTCCTGTGGTTTTACTTTCTTGTAGCCATGATCACTCATTGCTGCAGTGCTTCCTGATTGCCTTTTAGATGTGGACTATAAAGCTTTTCTTCTTGCTTTGAAAGGGCTTGGATAGCATGAGTATTTAATGTTATGGAAAATAACTTCTCTCAAATTTTTCTCCGGTAACAGCAGTAGGACATTTCTATATGCCTCTGGAGTTAGAACAGTGATCTAAAAGTCACTTTCATTTTTAATCAGGGGTTTTATGTTCCCTCATTACTTATGAGTCTCTGTTTTCCTACAAGATGCTATGGATAAAAGGACCAGAATTTCAAGCGTGTATTTTCAGTAGACATTACTTTGAGGTAATTGACTCTCTACGTACAGTGAACTTCAGGTTCTTCTGTTTGTTGAAATTTCAATAATTAAAACTTTTTTCTCTACTGACTCATATTTTTATGAGTTAATGTAATATGCTTTTCATAATCAAAGAATTTACAGGGTTAAAAGATGGGTGGCAGAGCTGAGTTTTCGTATACCTGTGATAGTTGAAATACTTGGATGGCACTGGACCTGCCTTTACTCCTGGAACTCGAGACTGTGATGGAAAATGGGAGTAAGATAGATTCTATTTGTCTGCCTAAAATTGTGCCTGTAAATGCTGAGGGTTCATGCAGTTCATTTTTCACCCATTCAGTACATCCCTGTTTGTTAAACAGTCTCTTAAAACTGTAAGAGTTTATGCTGGTTTAACATGTAGTTTCCTTACAAGTGTTGCAAACTGTCGGTTCCTGAAACAGCTTTTATGGAGTTTTCATCTCAGTCATTAACTTCTTCCACCTGGTGCATAATCTTCCTGTAATAGGATGAGTGTCCATTTTTTTCTCATTAGAATGCATAAAATGTAACAGAAACATTTGGGAAGTAAGCACAGACCACATTCTTTTTGTGCAAGCTGAATCTCCACCAGGTGTGAATCAGGTATAAAAGGGATGAGATTGCAACAAATTCATTTGTTCTTTTAGCCACTTCCCCAGTATTACCTCCTTCTGCTGTCACTGAACTGTTTTCTGTGGGATGTGCTTAACTCCTCCTCTCCCACTTAAGAAACAAACAAGCCAGATTTTTCCCATTCTTCTGCTTTCCTTCCTCCCCACAATCTTCAGTGGAATACCTAATTTTTGACCATCTTCCCTTATCTGTGCTACAAGTCAAGTTCCCTCTCTGCAGCATTTCAAGCCTCTGCTTTTCCTTTTCTCCCAAAAGACCAAATGGCTCATCCATTCCTTTTTCACCTTTAATTTTGACTCTTAAAATTGTATTGTGAGATTGTCAAAGACAAGTGGATCACAAGAACAGCATGCTTTGCCTTTGCAGTGTCTGCAGCAGCCTCTCTGGTAGAGTAGATGGTGCAGCATCACCTTAAATGTGAAGCATGGAACCATTTTAATCATATGATCTACAGAGAGAGGATTTCAAAGCAGCATTCTTTTGTTTGTGTTATTTCACTTGTGCGTCTCCATGTGTGTTTGTCTCCAGTGTGGGGGATTTTTATGCATCTCTTGTGAAGTGCTAAGCACAGAGATAGCTGTTTGGGTTTTTTTTCCTTTTTTAAACCTTTTTGTGACAAAAAAATTTAGAGCTTGAAGAAATTCATCTAGAATTAGGCAAGCTGCCAGTGCAGAGAGAATGAAACAAAGTTTAGATTAAATTTAAGTAACCTTGAAAGCAACAGACATTATTTGTTTGAGGAGACCTAAACAGATAATTATTGTATAAGCTGGTTTGCAGTTGTGTGTGGTGGACTTAAAACTTATGTCCAGTGCCTCATCTACTGCCTCGTCATGGGTGTGAATGCAGAGAACCTGTTACTGTATCATTCTTCATGACAAGAAGTCATTGCTTTTGGCTTTGTCAAGTTTGGATTTAAAAAAAAGAGAGAAAGGAAGTGTATTTCCACATAATGCTTTGTGGTTGATTGAAGGGTTTCACGTCTGTTGGTTTGTGACCTGCAGATTTACCCTGAACATCGCAAAGGAGCCCAAAACTTGGAGCAGAGTTTGGTTTCTCTTCTGTTTTGAAAAATCCTATGTGATCCTATGAAAACCCACTCAAGTGGGTTTTTTTACAGTATCTGAAAAAGGATGCAAGGTATGCGTAGGATTTTTGTAGGGATGTTTTGTGTGTGTATATTTTTATCTATTTAATCTGCTGCTCCTTAAGTTTCATGTTGGGGGGTTTAAATAATTGTATTTTTTGAAAGTTTGACTTGGGCTTTGTAATTGCATACAGAGGTATTATGGCTGTGTTCCATGGCAGATACCTGCTGAGATAAAGCTAAAGCAGCAAGTGGTGCAGAGAGTAGATTTGAACTTCTGTAATAATTCATAATTTACACAAATTATAAATTTTGACAATGGAAAGCTTAAAGACCATTGGGTACTAGATTCAATTATGTTTTCTCTTTTGTGTGGTTATTTTCTGTTAAGATCCTCAAAGCTGTAAATACCCTATGTTTCTCACTACTTTCCACACTTGCAGAACCCTATTGCCAAGAGTGGAAGCAGGAATCTATGAGCAGAAACAATGGTCTGGGAAAGCTTTTAGGCACATGCAGGGCCTCAGGAGCTGTGCTTCCATGCCTCAGGATTTGTGGTAGTTTCCTACCATGTGACAGTGCTCTCCTCTTGCTGCACGACTCTCTGGAGTCTTTAGTCAAGCAGATGCACACCCTGCTCCCATCCCAAATGATGTTTCTGTGTATCCTCTCAGGAGCAAACAAGTTTAAGGGTCTGGGCCAACTCACACCTAGTTGTAGGTGTTTAGAAGCAATCACTCTCCTGATCTAACTTAGTTCCAACTCACTGTGGTTGCTGACTTTTGTGATAAACCAGCAGCAGTCGTTTCTTGGACATCACAAACATTAGTTCCCACCAGAGTGGCCCACTGGAGTACTTCACCTGCAACCAAGGATGTTCTTGCAACTGTGTTACTACGGTGTGTGGTAGCCTAGGAAGATGACAGAAGTTAGTTCTCTTAGTAGAAGCCAGGCATGCATCAAGCCCTGCTTGTTTCTTGTTAGGCAGTGTGCCAGCCCCGCTGTGTTACATCCAGTGCTTTTCCCGAGCCCTGATGCATCTCTGAGGGGCAGTAGGCAGAACTGTTGTCCCCTTGGCACACACTGCATTGGGTTTTACAGCATTTCAGTTAACGTTCCTAGAGTCCTGAATTTATGCTTTCCAAGAATATGTGGTGAACTGTCAGCAGGCAGGTGAGCTCTCAGGATTTTTTTGGTTTTGTTTATTTCCTGGAAGCAATAGTTACTGTCTGCCAAATCTGCAAGGCCTTGAGGCCTCTGGGGTTTACCCCTGCCGGTAAAGGCGCAGCGAGCGTGTGACAGTCAGCACAGGAGCTGACAACGTCCTGAGCCTCGGTTGGTGTCGGCTGAAACTGCTTTTGCAAAGTACGCGCATTCTGATGAAAGGATTCATGCGATGCCTTGGCTTGCGCGAGTTTGTCAGGCTGAGGTGCTACCCACGCGGGGTTAGCCAACTTGTCAGCCCTCACATTGCCTTCCACTGCGAAACCTGGCAGATTGGTATGACTTTGAACGTGCAGAATGTAGTGTGGATGGACTCGGGCCTGAATGGCACACCACAAAGTTTGCAACAAATGAAATAAAGTGGCATTGTTAATCTCCTTCAAAAGTGAACAGTCCAGTGGTCGGGCTATGTCTGCCACATAGGCAGAATCCAGGACCAAATTGAAAGGTTCCTGGGAAGAGCGCTCAGATGCCATGACAGCATCCCTCAATTCAACCAGTTGGGCTGAGCCTGTCTCATGACCTTCCAGCACCCGCCACTCGGATCCATCCTGCCAAGTAACAATGGCTTTACCTGTTCTTCCCGAGCTGTCAGTAAAGACTGTGGGTCCTTGCACCAGCTCCCTGCTATTTTTTGGCTGCAAAGAGAAAGTAGTTAATTTTGCTGCCTGTAGCAACTTGTGGCTGGGCAGATGATAAGTGATCTGTCCAGAAAAACTTTCCAGAGCACTTTGCAATGAGACATTGTTCGCAAAGCTCCAGTCCAAGTCTTCCCGCTGTACCAGGAGTACGATCTTTGTGGGATCCGCTCCCATCAATTGCAAACACCATTGCCAGCATTTGATTATCAGGCGAGCAATTAATTCAAATAATGTGGGTGCCGCCTTTTCAGTTGATGGGGCAAAAAGACCCATTCCAAAATGTGCAAGGAGTCAGACCATTTGTCGACCAAATTGCTGAATTTGGCCGACTCAAGTATGTGCACGTGTCGATTGACACTTTCTCCTCAGCTATGTGGGCATCTGCTCACACTGGAGAAAAAGCTCGCGGTGTCATTGCCCACTGGAGGCAGGCTTTTGCCATCCTAGGCATACCTTCTGCTGTAAAGACTGACAGTGGTCCTGCTTACTCCTCGCAGAAGGTGTGCCAGCTCCTGCAGTTGTTATCCACAGAGTTTTGCAAGATGATTTTATCCTCACGTTTTGGGAAACACTTGTTGCAAGCTAGGCCAGTAAGTAAGCAATGAAAACTGATTTTGGAAGAGTCTGAAGCCAACCATGAAGGTGTCTGATTAGCAAAGCTGGTCCCTCCCAGCTGCTGACCGTTCTCACTGCTGGGTGAGGGTTCAGGTCTGCAGGTCACAGCAGCTGTGTCTGGAATTTTTGTTCTCCATGAGCTGACACCTCTGCTCTCCTGCTATCATATCTCACAGCTGTGTGGGATGGATAAATGAAGACCGTTGCTTATTTTCATCTGTCTGGTGTAGAAGTAAATGGATTTACTAGTAATGTCCTAAGCCGTAAGTCAGCTTTAAGTGACCTTTATATTCAAGGCAGGCAATGACTGGCAGTCACAAACTGCAAATTAGTGTTCTTTATATCAAAAAGAATTGATAAATTGTTAATTACTTGAAAAATACTGTTGTGAAAATGCATGTTGGTTGGGTGGGATTTTTGCTTGCTTTGGTTTTTCTTTTAAACATACCGACAGTTTCTGGTATTACCTGCAGAACACCTGATCTTGTGCAGGGTGTGTAAGACAGCTCTGTACAGCACAGTGTTTGTCAACACCAGCTGATTATCCTGTTTGTCACTCCTGTCTCTTGCAAGTCAGCTACAGAACTACTGGAGTTATTCCTAACACAAAAGGCATTTTCACATGTGCAGATACTTGAGTGTAGTGTTACTATGAGCTTGATCTGGCCAGCCTGAGGATAAATACCTTTCCTTCAAATGCAAATGTAATTAATTAGTGGTGTGGACATCAGCTAGCTCCACTCAGATGCTTCTGAGTTTCCATGCCTTTCTGTCAGTTCTGTTTTTTCCTATTCACTGATGTGCCAGAGAGAGCACAGCTCACTGACTGATGCAAGTAAGAGCTCTCTTTGTCTTTCAAGAAGAAACCAGGCTTTCTTTTGGTTCTGTCTGATAGCTTAAAGGCAATATTGGAAGCAATTTATGCACAGCACTTCCATGCTACTGAGCAATAAAGCTGTTACTGTTATGATAAAGCAGGATTTTTGGTAAAAAATTGAATGAAGTCCAGTAACACAAGTAACCAGCTGAAGAAAGTGTGTAGAAGTAATTCTAGGGTTTAAAACCCATCAAAATGCAAATAGAATGGGCAGTGTCAACAGTGATTAAATAGCCGAAAGAAATCAAGTTACATTAGGGAGGTTTTGAGTAATTGTGGTAAATTGAAAGTGAGTAGTGCTTCTTGGGGAATGGGGCTTTTCAGGGACAGCAGACCGGGTGCATTGCTGGAGCTGAATGCTAACTTCATCTTTAGAGAAATCCTTTAATTATTTGGGCTGATACATCTCTTAATACACTATGGTTGGTGTGGACGCAAGTGTGGGACTGAGACTAAGACCTGGCCACACTTCCTTCTGCATGCTGACCAAGTGTAGCTCTTGGTTTTGAAATAATTTTAAAAATGCAGGCACCCTTGCTGAGAAGACTATTGGGAGACCTTTGGTATAACTTTCAAGAATATTTTGTAGATGTAGAGATAATGAGCCATCTGTAGGATTTTGTAGGTTCCAGAAGTCAGCTGCCCTTGTAGCTATGTTTTTGAACTGTGTAAGTGGTAGCACAGAATTTACTGTTCCTACCATACATGGCAGAAATCTTCCCAGTTGTCATAGCTAAATTCATTGCTAAATGTAACTCAGTACCCAAGAAGTATCTTACATTGCTTATGCTAATTTCTGCTGTAGACTTCTTGTATTTATGCATGTACTCTCTGTATTGAGACTGAAAAGACCTTGGCTAAATAAAAAGTTGCTTTATTATTGTGATAAGAGAGTATTTTCTGGGCAGCAAGCCTCCAGCTGCTCTCAATTACTTGTTCTAGTGAAAGAATCGTGTTCATATTGTTTAAACCATAAAACAAATCATAACAATAGCTGGTAACAAATAACAGAAACATTCTGCAGTGCAGCTTGAACTGCCTTGTTTGAAATATTAATTCATTTTGCCTGTCCCTGGGATAATGCTTCTCTGAATCCTGTACCAGTGGGTGTGGCAATCATGAGTATAGGAAATGTGGTCTTAAAACAGAGCATCCCCCTTTGGACCAGTGTCTCTTCCCTGGCTGCATTTTCTTCCTTCTATTTCCTCCCACTCGATTCCTCACACATGCAGAGTACCTGCAGTGCCTTTGAAGGCATCATCTTGTGATCACTTGAAGTCACAAGGCAGCTCTCTCGAGTGCTCTTGCTGAGCACAGGGTGTGTGAGCATTTGGGCTCTGTGCTTTAAGGCATTGGCAGCCCTGACAGCATTTCTTTCCCTTCTCATGACCGTGTATGACCCAGGACAGTGAGAGGCCACTCGTGCCACTCCGCCTTCACCCCTGCAATGCCCCACTCTTTGTGGTCACGCCAACTTGTAGTGTAGTAGCTACCAACTTCATAGGTAGCTCAAATGTGGCCCCAGGTGTGAGCTCTCACTTTTGCTGTTTGTCTGCCATAGGGGAGTGGGGAGATGGTTAAGAGGAGTTACTTCATACACCCTTGCAGCAAGAGTTGTCCACCACAGCCACACCTCTGAGACCAGCATCGTGTCAGACCTGGCTGATGGTGCCTTGCTGCAGGCCAGCCCCAGGCAGTGCTGCTGCTGAGGCACATGGTGTGGCAGTGTGACTCTTCGTGCTGGCTCAGCACAAAGGCCTGTGGAGCCACATCTCCTGCAGCACTATTCTATGAAACATTGCTTTCTGAATCCCCTGGCAGTGTGCTGGGAGTGGAGAAACCTGTGTCCTATTCTGGATACCTGAAGTTGAAATACATCAGTCTAGCACAGTTTGAAGATAAAACAATTCTAAGCTCATATGGCTCAAATTTCTGCAAAGAGCATTCATGGTGGCAATTGTGTGATTCCTGGACCCCCATAGCCTTTTAGCAGGGATTTGTCAGCATCTTCCTGCTTTGGCTTTTGGCTACATGATGCTGTCAACTCAGTCATCTTGAGTCATTTTTCTAAAACAACTCCCAGCTGTTAAGGGAGGAGAGCACCTAGTGAGTGCCTGCCAGTTGGGAAATAAGAAATATCTCAGTGTGGGAAGGTCACAGAATTGAGGCTTTTAGAGAACATTGGAGAAGTGCTAAGGTCTTCATGTTCTGTTGCTGCCCTGTAACAGAAGCCAAATGAGTATTTGCACACAGAAATTTACTCATTGTCCTCATTGTATCAGTCAATAGTGTTTCTATCAGCTTCTTGTGACCGATTAAGGTCTGCTTTTGCAAATGGAAGTTATGTAACCATAAATCTAAGTTACACTTTCAATAAAATGCCATTTTCTGAACAAATTTAACAGTGAGATGATGTCAGTGGTGCTTGCCTTTGCAGACAGGGCAGTGCCTGTAGGGGGTTTCTGTTGAATTTCAGTACTGGTAATTTCTGGAAATATATGCGTGTGTGTCTGTATGTGTATGTATAGGTATGTATATGTATATATGTCTATTTATTTATTTGTACCCTTTTTATTAAAAGCTGAGAAAAGTTATGGCTGTGCAACTGAAGAAGGGATGCAATTGCACTTTTATCACTCCTTCCCACCCTTAAGGAATGTCAGCCAAAATGTGAATGTTACTTTGTAATTTGTGGAATGGCTGGGATAACCGAAGTATGACTCCTGCTGAGAGCCATCCTGGGCGTGGATGGGGGAATAAGCATAGCACTTCAGTAACAAGATCAGTTCTTGTCCTTTGCTATACTTCTACATTAGGTGGAGTTGAATTTCTTCCTCTGCAAGAAGCATATCTAGCTATGGTTAGAACATGCCTTTTAGGGGAGTAGGAAGATGTGGTTGGGGGGCGGGGGGAGTTTATTCCAAGCTTGAAGGCAAATGTCTTGTCTTTTAGCATGCTTCTTGAAAGGTCTTGGGAGATCATAGCACCTCTTCGCCTCAGAATAGAGAGATTTGGTTTTTTCCTATTACACAGTGAGTTGGAAGAGGCTTGAACACGTCATAGCAACTCTGAAAATAAACCTGAAACTAAAAGCAAACCAGCTCCCTAACATTTTTTTTTCAGAGACGAGATATTCTGAGAGGTTTCCTTGAAGCAGCTTAAAAAATGCTCCAAAGCTTTCTGAAGTTGACATTTCTATCAGTTCACACTCCAAGAGAAATGCTTCCAACAAGTGACATTTTCCCCCAGTTTCATTTGTTACACAGCTAATGATATCCCTGTGTCTGCAGGATTGTTTCCTGTGATAAAACTGTGGGCTCCTGCCTCTTTCATTCTTGTGACATAGGTGAGATGAAAGATAACACACAACAATGTGAGGAAGAGTATCTAGGAAAGTGTAACCAACAACTGGGGTCATAAAGAAAAAAGTTTCTTTGTTGCCAGGGGTGATGCTAGGTGTCTAAATCAAAACTAAGACAACTTTTTCCTCTGTGAAAGTCAAATGTGCAATTTCTGCTTGTCCCTTAAATGGACAGAGTTATAAAGTACATTTGAATCCAGCCTAATAAAGGCTGTATGGCAGTAGTATTCCGTAGAAAGCGATTCCCACATACTTTAAATGGTGTGCTTCATCTTGCAGGGAACCCAGAACGTTGGGAGGTTGTGTGTAAGCTGCTCGATGGACCAGCTGACAGTGTGTTGCACCTGTACATTTCTGGGCAAGCTGCAGCAGCGTGAAGTTCAGTGTAGGCCTGTCTACCTCTCTTTACAAGCAGGTTTGCTGCACTCCTTCCTTAGGCTGATTTTGGAAACCCTGAGGTAGCCGAGATAAAGCTCTGCACTGCAGTCAGACAGACAGGGCTTGTTCTCTTTGTTCAACTCCCCTGCTGCTGTAGCACTGGGAGGTTGAATCCTTTGAAATTCTGAGGCCATAGTGAAAACTCCATGTGCCTGAGCATGCCAGTGCCTGTTTCTGAGCTCTTTGCATTGAAGTAAACTGCAGCTTTCACTGTCTGGTCATGTTTTATCCTTCCCTGGCAATATCTTTCTAGAACTTCATAAATCTTCTCACAAAATCAGGAACTTAATACTGAGAAACAAATCCAAAGAATATTTTTCCTTTCGTAGCTGAGCAATAGACTGATATGGCAATATATTTTAAAATCCTCAAAAGAGCAGCTGTTTTACACCACTTATGTTTCTGAATCATGGTTGGTTTGTGTTGATTGCAGTGCTTAAGGCACTAACTTTTGCTGATGCATCTATCTAGTGTATAGTGCTGTTACATCCTGAGTTTAATGTATGAATCATAAGCAGTGTTTATTTTGTTTAAAAAAAAAGCAAAAAGGCAGTGCTGCCTTGGGATTTTTGCCCCAAATAAGAAGCCATGTTTCAAAAATATTTGACGTGAAAATGGGAATAATTTAGCAGAAGCTGGCAGCCATCTAAACATCACAAGCAGTAGAGGAGAGAAGTGATAGGGAGCAAATTTGTAACTACAGGCCAGGGATAGGGCCCACAATGTCAATGTCGTGCTCTGCGAGGTTTTTCCCCTGATGTAAAGTTCAAAAGCAATAATTGATTTCTTGATGGTTACAAAGCTTCTTGTTAGATGGCTGGCCTAGCAAATACTTAAAAGTCTTTTTACATAAAGATTGACTATTAACTTACGTGAAGAAAGGCTTTGCTTTGTAATATAAAGATCCTGTAAAACTGTTCATGTGCCATCTGCTGAGTGGATTTGGACTGTAGGGTTGCTCTTCATTTAATCTACTTGACAATGGGCATTAGAACAGTGAAAAGGATAGAAACAGTAACATTTAACTTGCATGAGCCTCTGAAACAGAAAAGAACAGGACATCTTTTATTTTATCTGAGGATGTTAAGACAGGATGAAAATCACAAGCGTTTCCATGTTGGCTTTTACCTCAAACTGCAGGAGTTTCTTGAATGAAAATTGTTCTAAACAGTCTAATAATTGCATTCTAACCTAAGGGACCTATGTATGAATGAGAAATTATCTTCCTGGTGCTGTGAAGCTTAATTAATTTTTTGAAGGTTACTTAGAGATCTTTTTGATGAAGTCCCACATATGATAAAATGTGGGTAAAAAATAAAATGTGGAGATAATGTGGGGATAAAAAAAACCAAACTTTTTCTTGTTTTTGTGTGCAAAACCTGTTCATTATTTTGAGTCTTCAAACATCAGATTTGGTTCACAGCTTTGTTTTGTGCTGAGAGCAGAAATGAGGCTACAAATTAAGGTGTACTTTAACCAAAGTTCCATATGTCCTGAAGTTTTATAGATTACTATGTTCTCCCACCCCCAACACAGGATAATTAAGAACTTTTTTATATTTCTTGTCCAAGGAAATACGTGTTTATGAATGAATGTGTGCAAAGGTGTTTACTTAAGATATGAGGAGCCAAAGACAAAGCTAAATTTCAAGTACTTTCTGTATTTTTAAGTAAAACAAACATACTTTGCAAGCTTATTTTACTTTTCACTTTTAAAATAATTTTTATCTTCTCCTTGCATTGTTGAAACATTTTAACTGGAGAAATAACACATTAGTAAAATTTTAAGCAAAAGCACTCGCAGGATTTGCTTTAAAAATAATTTGACTTCTGAAGCGTGCAGTGGAGTTTCAGGCAGAAACACGGGAGCAGGCTGTGCAAGTATGCATAACTGATGTGAAATGAAGCTGTTCTTTAGGATTGACCTCCTTGAGTTTGAAGGCAGCATTGTTCTATCCCAAATGGTAATTGCTTCCTCCTTTAGGTGGAAGGAATCGGAACCTTTTCCATTAACTTTGCAGAGCCTTCTGTGTACAGACAGAGGGTGGATATTTAATGGAAAACCCTAAAGCATCTCTGAACAAAAAGGGGTCACCTGTACATTGAGGTATCGTCTCATTATGCCTCTTGTTGTCCATAAAAAGAGGCACAGGTGCATAATACCGTTGTAGACCCTTTCCCTGTAGGTATCTACAGATAAGTGACAAATGCCACCTCTGAAACAAAGCAGCCCTTCAGAAGGAAGCCTGCAATGCACACTCTAGCCCTGCAGATTTAAGAGTCTAGTGTGCATCTGGAAAAAGCTCCTTTGAATTGTTGCACAGGTTAATTACAGTAGAAATGTCAGAGCTGGGAGAGGGGAAGCAATGTGTAGTGAGCTAAACTGCAGGAGGCACGGTGTGCTCTGTTAAGATTTCGCTCATGCTGGTGACCAGAAGCTTAAATTTACCGTGTAAGATGGAGTCAGGAAGGATCCTTTCCTCGCTGAGTTTCAGTAATTCAGTGTCCAAGGAAGAAATCCAGCAAAGGAAGTGATATGAACACAGCAACCAACAAGTACAGCAGCTCTCTGTTCAGCATCATCTCTGAACTGGTAAACTGAGTGTGAAGGTTTTGGAGAAGCCTGAGGGCAGGAAGATGTACTAGTCAGGCAGTGTACAAAGTAGATTTGAACAATGGAATTTGCTGTTGGCATAACAGGAGATGAGGCTATAGGAGATAAGGAGGTGGAGAGATTTTAACTATGCGTGAAGAATTCAGGTCAGGGGGGAAAAGAGCAAAAAATAGTATGTGACAGGAAGAGAGAAGTGCAGGGAGAGGAGAACTTAAGGAAGTAGGTTATGTGTAACAGTTTCACAGGGATTTCTGTAAGAAGTTTTAATTTCATTTTCTGCTTTCCAGTGGAACACCTGTTGGCCTAGCTGTTGACTCAGAAAAATGAGTTAGATGCATATAGGAAGGGGAATATGCGTGAATTCTGTCTGTGAATTCTGTGGAGTGTGCTTGCTTCCTTAGCCCAGGGAACTGCATCCCTTCAGCTCTTCCAGTAACTTGCCAAGCATCAAGGGCTGGCAGGAGGAAGGTTGACCCCCGTTTTACCCCAGTGTTGGGTAGGGAGGCTCTGCTAACACCTGAAGTATGCTTTGGAACAAGTCAACAACCTGGTATATCTCACTTTTAGCCATTTATTTAATTCTGTGCAAATTTACTTAACAATTTTTTCTTTTCTCTTCCAGTTACCATTTCTTCAACTGCCGAAAAAGGTAATTTTTTTAAGTTTTTATGAAGATGTGAATAGCTGCTTTGCATGCAAATCCTAAGGGACATAGATTTTAAATGTACTCCTTTATGTGTGAGCTCTCTGTAGTGAGTAGATTAGTGCTAAGAAACAAGGTAAATATTGTACAGTTGAGTCTGTTTTGTTTCTAATACCACAAACTTGGGATGGTGACAAGACCATAATAATAATGCAAGTAATGCAACTATGATTTAAGTTTGCATTTATTTTTAAATGGGTACCTACTAAGAACAGAAAAAGGAAAAGAGAGAAGGAACTGCAGCACATCCACAATTCCATTTTCTGTTTAGGCTTGTGACCTGAAAGACTTCTGGAAGAGGATGAATTGTTGTACTGCTTAATATTTTCCAAACAGCTTACCAAATTCCTCAGAACTCCATTCTTAAGGAGTAGTTAGAATTGTGAAAAATACAACCATTTCAAAAGTGGCTACACATTATAATTTTAAATTTCCAGGTCATGTGTTTGAGGTCTTGTTTGGAGAAATTTTAATCTTCATACTGGCTTTAGCAAGTATGTGCCACAGTGGGTAGTAGTACACAGTGATAGAGATAAAAACTAACAAAAAAATATCTAGCATATTGTTGCTGGGATATTTGTTTGGGAATTCATTCCAGTTTATGGGGGAACATGAGTGATAGATTAAGCACAGATTTGCTCTTTAACTATCCAGAGAGGGCTGTTTCAGACTGTTTCAGACAAAAGCTCTCATCTCTTAAATATTTTGCAAAGAGCACAGAACTGGAAGCTAATCTAGCAGTTTTCTTCCTGGTGAACATCTACCAGAACACTGTAAAAAGAAGGAATCTTGATGGAATTTGTTGTTTTTCAATTTCTAGTGGAGAGCTGAAAGAGTACAAAAATCTTCAAAATAAACTGTAAGCCATTCAAGATGTGAGCTTGTGTTACACTGGATTTTTTCATCCCATTTTACAGCTAGGCTTTACCTTGACTTCACAAAATTCTGCAAGTTGCTGCTGTACTTGCTGTTGACCTGTAGATGAATAAGTTTTACTTTCTAATTTCTTCTGGAAAGGCAAGATTCATGTATGAGTTAAGGAAGTCTGGCAGAGCAATGTTTGTGTTACGTAGTCAGATCTCTGTTTCAAATGCAGTGTCTATCTGACTGGAAGAGGTTCTTCTAAGTCTACCAGAGAAGGAAAATGCAAGATTAATTAATGAGAGTGACAGTATCACTGGAACCTGTTAGGCTCTTAATAGCTGTCACCTGCATGCTGCTTGCACCTCCCATTCTGAATCATGTCATAGGCATCCTGTATGCATGAATTTATCAACCATGAAAGTTGATTTTAAAATGACATGTGAAGTATTTTTTCATTTGAAAAGAAAGCTGGCATAAGTTTTCTAAAGTTCTTATAAGCCAGCTCATGATAACCAGGAATCAACATCAGAAGAGTCGAAAGGCAAAACATTGCTATGTTTTCTTTATGTAAATCAATAATGTGCATCTTAGCAAGTGTCTTTTGCTCAATTTTTCAGTGTAATAAGTACTGCAGTAAAATGATTTGAATATAATGGCAACTTTTGATTAAATTAGTGGTGATTTCTTCACCCCATTAAGGCTCATTTTTTCTTTGTAATTTTATATTCTTGTCTAGTTTTATATCCATTAGGATAGAGGAATAAAGTCAACTCAATCTCTGTTAACAGTGTAATATACTACTGTTATATATTATTGCCTCTCTGTAATCTGACTCTGTCTTACAGAGTCAGAATACAGTAGTATTAAGAATGATTCAGAAAACAATGTTAAGGGCAAATCTAAGGAGAGCTTAGCATATATTAGGAGGATTCTGAGAGCATGTCTTAAAGACATTGTCTTCCTGAGGCCATAAATTTGGTACAGTATGCCATAAATTTGGTATCAGTGCCTTTAAAGAGAACTGACTTCACCTGGTCGCAGCATGGCACCGAGAATCCTGCGTTGCCTTAGCTTAGCCAGGACTTCCTTGTGGCTCTGAGTCTGACTGAACTGGCAGATACTGGGGTTTGAGGTTTTTGTTGTATTTTCCATCTAGCTTGTAATTACAAGAAAATGAGCTGACTAGGAATGAATCCAGTTTACATTTGTTCTGGAAACAGATGCAAGATGCTTCAGGGAGTAGTCTGTAGAGCAGCTACTGATACCCAAAGTGGTGGGTAGATGGACTGCTAAAGTAAAGCTGTTAAAAATGGTATCTTCCCTCCCTCTCATTTCCTGGGGAGCACTGACAGGACAGTTATGTGTAATCACAGTAGGAAAGGCAGCATGGGAGTAGGAAAAGAAGCAAGAATTTATTCAGTGTGAAGCCAGTATGGACTGCCAATTGTAGGTGTCTTTTCCTGTGGGTGGCTACTGACTACTGGCCCTTGGCTTTTAGTGATGGTGACAGATTGCAAGAGCTCAATTACATGAAGAGCACTTTAATAGCTGCCTCTATCTAATGAATACTGGTAGCACTGGCACAGATCTGTACCCTTGACACAGCCGGCCGTGGTTCCTTTTATTCTGTGGGTTTTAGGGGCATTTACAAAGCATTTAGGGACCTGTGACAAAGCTTTGGGGTTCTGCTGTTTGACACATTATGTGTGCACTAAAAATAAATCAAAAGAATCTGAATTCTGGTGTGATTTTTATGGACAGAGTAGAACTGTTTACTGTGTAAGTTAGTTTTGCTGTGCCTTGCCCTCCCCTGTATCTCATTTCCTCTTTCCTTCTATTCAATTTCTCTCGCCCTCTTCTCCACCAAAGTTCTGATCTGTGCCACTGATTCTGCTCCAGTTTTATGTCCTTTTCTCCTCTCTTCCAAACCATTTTCTCATTCTTTAATTGCTTAACCACATTGTGTTTGAATGTAGAGTATGTTTTTCATAACAGACAACTTCTAATAATGCAGTGTCTACTACAGCAATACACAAATTCTTTCCTGTCAGGAGACCGATTCATGATGGCTTGAGAAAAGGGTTTTGTTTTCAGTCAGCTCCACAGCTGAAAATTTGCCAAGTCTGCCTCTGAGGTTGGAGGAATCAGAGGCAAAGGTAAAAAGAGTAGTTCTCTGACAAAAGCTCAAATGCAGTTTTGTTTGTTTTCATTGCAATAAACAGTGAAAATCCTGAAAGATGATAAATTAAAGCCATGTTTTCTGTCACTGTGCACAAGCATTTTCTGAGCTGTTGGAGGTTTCCAAAGTTTTGAGCCTTTTTTGCCATCCATTAAGTACATCATACAGCTTCTTAAAGGACTCTATCTGTACAGAAAAGTAGGTCAAATTTCCTACTTTACTGCAACCGAAGATAATATATATGAAGATTATATAAATTTTTAATATGACTTCTCTAAGACTTGCTGTTCTGGCACAACTGATCTGTTTCCTCTTGACAAGTGATAAAAGAAACCATTAGATGAAACAAGATCGGAAGGAGTTTCGTGGGTCATAAGGTCTGGATTTCTGGTCTCTAAGACAGCGATATCATGCATACACATTAGAAAATTTATTGAGCTCCCTCCTAAACCCAGCTACATTTTGCTGCCACTGTGACTGTAATAGGACTTTTCCAGCTTGTATTTCTCTGATGATTTGAAAGAAGATAGTAAGAAAATCTTTAACTCACATCTGGCATGACTGGAATGCAGTACTCTCCAAACCCCTGTTTGGGGATTTTAACTGTCATTGATGACCAATGCCTTCTGTAATGGCACAGTGCTGTGCTGATTCCGTTAAAAGTAGAAATTAAATTGAATTATGTAGGTCAGTAAGTAATCAGTTACTTTGTGATAATCTGGAACAGAATTACAGCATCACCTTTATCCAAAAAGGTTAGTCACTTACATGCCAGAAGTGAGGCTGTGAGCCTGTGTTCAGTTCTGGGGTTTGGCGTTTTTGTGTTTGGGGGGAGGGGGTATGGTTTTGTTTTGGGGGGGACTTTTTTTTGGTGGTGTATTTTGTTTGGTTTATTTCTGGGGGCTAGGCTTTGTTGATCTGTTTTCTCCTTCAAAATCTGCTTTGGAAAGTTCAGCAAGGTCAAGTGCAAGGTCCTGCACATGAGTCAGCACAATCCCAAGCACAAGTAGAGGCTGAGCAGAGAATGGATTGACAAGCAGCCCTGAGGAGAAAGACATGGGGGTGTTGGTTGAT
The DNA here is from genome assembly GCA_013399835.1 of Leptocoma aspasia. NCBI lineage: Eukaryota > Metazoa > Chordata > Aves > Passeriformes > Nectariniidae > Leptocoma > Leptocoma aspasia. The sequence goes on from VXAX01002066.1 coordinate 216,779, forward strand.
GAGAAGCCCCACGTGGCTCAGCAGCATGTGCTCACAGCCCAGAAAGCCAAACCTGTCCTGGGCTGCATCCAAAGCCCCGTGGGCAGCAGGGCCAAGGAGGGGATTCTGCCCCTCTGCTCTGCTCTGCTGAGACCCCACCTGCAGTGCTGCATCAGCTCTGGGGTCCCAGCACAGGGAGGACGGGGACCTGTTGGAGCAAGTACAAAGGAGGCTACAAAGATGATCAGAGGAACGGAGCACCTCTCCAGCTGAAGACAGCATAAGGGAGCTGGGGCGTGTTGTCCTGGAGAAGAGAAGTCTCCAGGGAGACCTAATAGCACTTTCCAGTACCTGAAGGGGACTGCAGGAGTCCTGGAGAAAGCTTTGGGGACATGGAGTGATAGGTCAAGGAGAGAATGGTTTCAAACTGAAAGAGGGCAGGTATAAATTAGGTATTAGAAAGAAATTCTTTATTGTGGGAGTGGTGAGGCAGCAGCAAAGGGATGCAGCAGAGGAGTTGTAGATGCTCCATCCCTGGAAGTGTTCAAGGTCATTTTGTGAATCTATAATAAAAGCACTATTTCCTTGAGGAAAAGTAGCCATCACATTTGTGTGGGTGAGTGTTTAATTTTTTTCTAAGTGAACAGTCCTAGAGTGCTAGGTGTAGTTTTTTAGTCCTTCTCAAAGATCAGGGGGTTTATTTTTTGTTCTTTTCAACTATATTCACCAAATTCTTCTTTGTATTTTATTGCAGTTGTCTACCTTGTAGTTTTTCATCTGTCATTCGTCATGTTTGTATGGTCCTATGGGAAGACAATTTTCACATCTCCTGCAACCCCCTCTAATGAGGTAAGTATAATGTTAGGAAAATGTCAATGCCTTTTTTATAAATAGCTGAACTGTTTTCAGTGATGAAATTTGTTTGCAGTACTGCATGATTCACCTTTCCCTTCTCATTGTCTAAAATAGAACAGCATGACAGTGTATCATGAATGAAAATGATCAAGTTACTCTTAAAATACCATATGCTTTGTGTAATGACATTTCCTTAAAAGAAACGTGTGTTTAAATCATCACAAGTTTGGCAGTCTTGTACAGTGCTATGCTATGAAGTAGCTTGCTTGAAACCTGGAATTTTTAAAACTGATAAATGAGATACAGTGACAACATTTTTATGTTTCCTTTTTAGGCTGTTTTGACCACTGTTTGAGTAAGAAAGGGTAGTAATGCAACGTATACTTACGACCTGGAGGACTGAACCCACTTATTAGTCAAGGGTTAAGGTTCAGGAACACTGAGACGTGACTACATAAAGAAGCTTTATATATATATAATAGCAAAATAATGCGTGATGAAGTTTTGTTTTGAAAAAGACCCATATTAATTCCAATAAGCCTGAGATGGATTGCCTTGTTTTCCATTTTCTCTTATGTGTGTGTGTGTAAGGATTAAATATGGGCACTGAATTTAAAATACTGCGCTTCTCTTCCTTGTTTTTACAAAGCTTTTAAACTACCTAAACTGTTTGGGGTGTTGGTTGCTCTGTGGGGGTTGAATTTTTATTCTGTTTTCAGCAAGACTGATGTTCAGTGCTAATGTCAACCTTAAACATTCTTGAAACAAGTTATTCCCATGCTTTGAAGAAAAAGCAAACACTGCTCTGTAGTGCTCTATTATGGCTTAGAGATCTGTATGTTAAAGCTATAGAATATAAAGTGTAAAAAGCTAAATACTGTTCTGCTGTTCTGCTAAGCAAAAAGTCTAAACGTAGCTGGGGAAGGGTCTGGAGCACAAGGCCTGTGAGGAGCAGCTGAGAGACCCAGGGGTGTTGAGCCTGGAGAAAAGGAGGCTCAGGGGAGACCTTACTGCTCTCTGTAGCTGTCTGAAAGGAGGGTGTAGCCAGCTGGGGGTCTGTCTCTTCTCCCAGGTAACAAGTGATAGGACAAGAGGAAAGGGACTCAAGTTGTACCAGGGGAGGTCTAAATTGGATATTAGGAAATTCCTTCACTGAAAGGCTTGTTGTCACAAGCGCTGGAACAGGCTGCCCAGGGAAGTGTTTGTATCCCCATCCCTGGAGGTTTTAAAACATGTCTAGATGTGGCATTTGGGGATGTGGTTTAGTGGTGGGCTTGGCAGTGCTTGATGGTGGGTTTATGGCTGGGTTTGATGACCTTAGATGTTTTCTAACCTGAATGATTCTATGAATCGCTAAACCTAAAAATTCAAAGGGACTTGTCTTCAGGGTAATTTGGTTTTACTTTTTCTGGGATGGTTTTGCAGGAAAATGGTAAAGGTAAGCAGGTTAACTAGTTAAATGTGGTTGAAATGGTGTTATTCTAGGGTTTATAATGCTGAATGAACTAGAGCTGCTCTTAATGCTAAGGCCTAGTAACTTTTACTGTCTTCTTGAATTCTTCATTAATAGCAAACTTATTCTGACAGTACTTTCCTGTAGTTACGGTGATGATGTAGCAGGCTTTTTGTATTCAGCAAGTGAAAGGGATGGCTTGGGCATATGGCATGTAATGAACTTTTGTATATTAACTGTGAAGAGAGATCAGATTTAATAAAATTTTCTTTTACATCTAGCTTTAAATGAAAAAGGACAAAAAAAACCTCTCCCACCAGGACAACAAAAAAACACACTCAAAAATTTTTAAAAAGCAAAAAACCAACCAAATTAAAAACCCAGCACCACTTTTTCTGTTTCTGGGTAAATCCCTTCTGTTCACATACTAGTGAGTAATTTATGCTGGTTATACTTAAAAACAAACATGACTTCAGAATCTCTCCATTGTGTGAGAGTGTAAATGTATATATTTTTAATCATTCAAATTGGCCATTCTTGCAAAACAAATAACATCCTGTGGTCTTACTATTGAACTAAAAAAAAGATTCCGCAGCTGCTGTTGTCTTAGTGTAATCCCTGTACAGTTGTCCTAAGAAAGAACAATCAGCATTATACAAGATCCAGAAAGAGGAAGGAAACAAAGGGATTCTTTCTGATTTCAATAAGAACTGCTGGAACCTCATTGGGAATTCTGTTTGCTGTGTGGTAACAGACAACTTTTGATGCCTTTGAACATATCCTGCTATTGTCCTGAGAGACTCATAGCCCTATTAAGTTCTGAAATTAGAACAGAAATGCAGCTTTTCGGAAAAACCAAAATCCTATCCAGGATTTTTGGAGTAATGCTATGATGTTACGTGGACAAATTTAAAAAGTTTTAAATATTCTTATTGGGTTCCTTTTCTATGCACTAATGGTTTGCCTTGAAATGTCATCTAGAGGGAGTACTCATGTTTCTTGCAACCTCTGCTTGATTGCAGGTCACAGAGACCTGGGTTACCTAGCAGACTCACAAGAGTAGTCGGGATAAAGGTGTATTGCACTGCTTTTTGCTGGAATGATGCTTCACATCTGTCTTAACTGGAGATGCTCACATCATAAGTTTTTCATGCTTGAATAAACATCTGAGTGATTAAATTTAAGTAATGAGGTCAAACTCTTGGCGATGGCTGAAATGTTTAATTTCACCCTTTGCACTGATTAATTCTAGTGTCAGGTTATTTAAAAGGGTATTATCTAAACTTGTTTCATGTTTTACCCTTGAAGGGTGCACAATAGCTGGTGTGTAGGCACAATAACTGGGATGATACTACATGTGACAGGAGGCTTAACTAGATTCTGTGAGCTGTGAGGCGTCTTGCTTGCATTCTGGGTTAGGAAATAGCACAGAGAAGTTGCAGCAATGTCTTACTGCTTCCTCCTTGCTGTAAGTGTTGCTTGCCAACTGACTGTAATCCAAAAGAGGAAAAAGTAGAGGATGAGAAGAAAATTCATGTGAACTAATCATGTACATGTTTTTGGTAGGAAAATACAATCATACTAAACCACACTAAGCCAGTTTTTGTTCCAGCTGCACACGTAGCATTTTCCACTCTCTACCATGAATGGTTTGTCTGTGTGTGCTCATAAAGAGGGCTGTTGTAGTCCATGCAGGAAGCTCAGAGTTTCAAAGTGCTTTGGAACAGAAAAATACCAAAGAAAATCATCATTTCAGCCCCTGCTGCACAGAGCCTTGTCAGCACACTGAGTTTTGTGGGGCTTACTGGCAAATACTGTTTCAGTGGATACCAAACTATGTGTTTTACTCACAAATGAGTAAAAGCTCTCCAGGTTTTTCTGGTAAAGGCTTACATTTCAGTGAGATTTCAACAGGAATGCTCGTCAGGCTTTACTCAGAATTGTAGCACACTCTCAAACTGTACAGGCTTTGCTGAAGTTGCTTTCAATACAACTTAAGAATTTTGAGACTAGAGTTGACTACTCCTGAGTTGAAATTCCAGTTAAGCTCTTCCAGCTTCTGTGCTGGAGCTGTGAAGCCCACCACACCCCGGCCTGCCTTTTTTTTCCCCTCATCTGGTTGGTACCCCTCTCTGTGTTAGAGAGGAAGCGGGATAAGAGAACTTCAGTGTCTTGTAGCAGCAAAGGACTGTTACACCTTCCTCTTGGTCACAGTTTAGTTAATTTATGTTTATCATAAGTTAAAGTTTGCACCTTAAAGCTCACCCTGAGTCTCTGCATTCCCTTGTGTTGAAGATGAAATACTATAGATAATGGAACAGTGATAAAGATTATTTTCTTGAAAATACATCCAGAATACATCCAGAAACTTGAGAGTTCTAAGGATCTCCTATAATTCCTGTAGCATTTTTTTCTTTTTGTTAATGTGTTACTTTTGGGTCAGCACATGGGGACACCCAAAGGGTCTTTTCCTTGGAAAACAAAGTAATAATTTATCTCTTCCCTCCTATCCATTTTCTCCATCTCTCCTAGTTCTGCTTGTCAAAAGCTGATAAAGAACAATATGAAAAAGAAGAAAGACCGGAATCCCAGCAGGAGATTTTGAGAAAAGCTGCCAAAGATTTGCCCATCTATACGACAACAGCATCGAGAGGTAAGATATAAAGATAATTCTATGCTCCTGAAGTTGCTGTTTATTCATTTGTTGCCATTGAATGAACAATATATTAAGCACATACTGCAAGTGCCATGATGTTTTGTTATTTGTTTGTCCTGGTGTTTAATCCCCTTGAGAGAAACAGCAGTCCTTTTTCTGGGGTTCTCAACATAAAGCCACTACTTGAAATTTTAAAAAAAATTATCTTCTAGCAAGAAGAGAGATGACAGCAGTTATCTCCAGCTGTGGCAATTAAAAATAAACACAGCAAAGAAATATAGCTAAGATAGCATGAAAAAGAGAAAGTCAAACATGTTGCTCAATTTCATAATCACTTCTATCCCCATTTAAACTTTTCTTTTTGAGCTGTTTTGGTTCAATGTGAGGAGAAACATACTTCAGATCTTAACATACTTTTGCAATTTAAAAACAAATAAATGTTATTTCATTCCCATCTGCAATTCAATACAAATCTAGTTATGGACTATTTCTGGATTTGCTTTTAATATATGTAGGCCTTTTATTCCAATTTATAGATGAATGATCTGTGAAAGTGCTGTCTTATGCATATGCATATTCTTTAAAAAATCTGTAGCTTTTATATGTGTATATATCTTTTTCTCTTTCTTGAAACTAACAACCATGTAGAGTTTCCAAAAACATAAACTTCTCAGAATAACCATTGCCAAAGTTTACTGTGACTTTTCCAAACAAAGTCTAAGGACACCTGTGTATTTTGAATACAAGTCTCCATTTAAGAGAATCCAAGTCTTAAGTTCCTGAAGTGGTCTGGGAAGCCATTGCCAGCTCTTACCAGTTCTGTTTAGCTGTAGGTGTTGGCTTTCCTCCTGCTTTCAAACTGCCTGTGCTGGTGTCTTATTTCCATTGAGGAAAACCTGATGGTCTGTTTAAAAACATCCAGAAAAGATGACGAAGAACTGATTTACTGAACAGTCTGCTAGATCGTTGTTTGGTGAAGTGGATAGAGAAAGCCTGTGCAGAAGATTGGCTTGCTGAAAGAATGTAGTTTCACAATGATATGCCTTGGTGCCCTGTGCAGAGATGAAAGGGGGATCACTGCCAGAGGATAACGGATGGGAAGACTTGGGAGTCCAAGAGTAAATGAAAATGGACTCAGTAGAGTAGTAATAGATACTTTTGAATACTTTCATATGTTACATATCTTTAAAAAATCAAAACTACATATCAAATGTGATTAGGTGTGTGAGTCTGTGAGAACAGGTATGGCAGGGGAGGGCAGGAAGCTCTTTTAAGATTCAGTTCGTATTAAGGGGGAAAGCTTTCATAAAATGAAATGAGTTCTACTGACCTGACCTTTGCACTTAAATACAGCAATCAGATACTGTGATCGATGCCAGCTGATCAAACCCGACCGCTGCCACCACTGTTCTGCATGTGACGTGTAAGTGTCTGAATCTGGAATTACAGAGTTCCTCTTTCCTGCAATCATCACTTTAGTGTGTTCATGTCTCCAGTGGGTCAGTTCCTTCCCTTGGTGCAATATTATGGTGCAGCCCTATTGTCTAAAGTGGCAGAACCTTCTAGGAAACCTGCTTGCAGCTTTGTAAAACAAAGCTTATATTAAAAAATAAATTATTTAAAAGTAAAAAAATCATAGATTGAAAGTAAAGAAAGGTAGGTCTGAGATACCAGCACCAGAAAAAGCTTATTATTGAACTGTTTCATTGTATCTTGTTTCTGTAGCTTTGAAACAGATGTGTTCTGCTAAAAATGTTTATCTCAAAAATTGACAGTAGAATCATATACCTTTAACATTTCAAAAACATCACTACTATTCCCTATTTTCATTGTGAATCATCAGAGGAGTCTGCACAGGCACTGAAGGCTATGCGTGAGACTTCAGTAGTCTGAGCTTGAGGAAATCTCATTAACTGAAGAACCTAATACACATCTTTGGCTAAAATCAAATTTGTTACCAGATACAATGAATGTCTCTGTGTCTGAAATGTCTAGTATCTGTCTTTAGTTTAAAACTAGATTAAAATGGCATGTGAACTATTCAAATTGCCCTTTGTGCTGATCTTTTCCTTCATTAGCTTTAAAAAAAAAAAGGCAAGCAGCAAACAAAATGGTAGAAAAAAATAGCCCTAAGGTAGACTTAGCTGAAGTGAATGCCAGGCTAACACACCTTATCCACACAACCCTGATAGATCCCTTGGATTTGTTTTCTCTGCATGCATATAAAACTAGTGTGGCTTAATGAACTGGTACATGGTTTTGCTCCCCATGCTAATTTAAGAAACTCTCCTCATAACTCTTCTGAAACTCAATTGGTCCTTTTGGGTGAAAGAACAGCTGCTCTAATATAGAGAATTGGTATGCTTGAGAACAGCTTGAAAAAGATATAGTAGGGCAAAATACTTGAAAAAAATCAATCAACAAAAAACAACACCCAAAACTGTAGAAGCTGAAGTTATGTGTCTTGGAAAAAAAAACGTATTTTTTTTCTTAACTTGCTGGAAATGCTCTCTTTCAGATGTGTATTAAAAATGGACCACCACTGTCCATGGTAAGTTTATTTAAAAAAAAAACTGTAAAAGAATGATGAATTAGACGCTGCTTCAAAAAGGCACTTTTGGAGTGAACCTTGATTTCCACAGAAGTTCTTTAATATGTGGGAATAAATGTGTGATGCAGTGTAAAGTTGTAAGCCCAGTAGTCCAAATCATGCAGTTTCTCCTTGTATAGAGAAACCTTGGCATTAACGAGACCTGTGAGAAAAGCCATTTCTTTTTTTAGTTTACTCTGTTGGTGTTAGCAGGAGAGGAGATACCACTGCAATGGGAGAGTCATTTCTGGATTCTAGATGATATGTATGACACACTCAGACAGACTCTTCTGCAGTTTGTGTTCACTGGTAGTCAGTAAAAATAATATCTACTATCACTGTGAAAAACATTACTACCAGTAGTTGACTTAGAGGTGCTTTTGTAACCAAAGCAGCATGCACTGAAATTGATGGCGAGGTTCATGTTACTTTCTGTGGTGACTGCAGTTAGTTTGTGGTGGGAATTGCTTCCTGTACAGACTGTCTGTACTGTAATGCTTTGCAAGCTCATGTCCTGTCCTACAGAATCATGGGGGTCAAAATTTATGGGAGAGGCCCAGGTCATTCAGCCTGAGAAGTTTCCTTCAAAATAGTGGCTTAAAATGCTTCTGGAACACTGGTGCCAAAATGTTTTGGACATACCACTGACATCATACACATTTTGCCCTGCAAAAGCTGAATGTATTGTGGGTTTTTTGTTTGTTTTATTTTTTGTATACCTTAGTAATCTTTTTCTCTTTCCCCTCCTTCTAGGGTGAATAATTGTGTGGGATTTTCTAACTACAAATTCTTCCTCCTGTTTTTAATGTATTCCTTACTGTACTGTTTGTTTGTTGCTGCTACAGTCTTGCAGTACTTCATAAAGTTTTGGACAGTAAGTTCTAAGGCTTTTTTTGGTTGTTGTTCATTTGTTTAATCCTGCATGTGTTATTGGAGGCTGCATCAGCATGTTGTCACTCACCATTTACTCTGTTCTGTGGTTCACTATCATTAATGATATCAATCAAAGTGACTGAAGCAAGAGACCCTTATGAATTTTGATGAAGTAAATGTATTACACAGCCTGGGATGAATAACTGGGGAAGGAGTTTTGATGAGGACACTGTACAATTTCTCTGCTCCATCAAAATTGGGTGGCAGAGCTCAGGTTTTTATGAGACTATGGGATACAGATATGTAGATAAAGAAGGAACAGACCATATCAAACAATTACATACATGTATGATTTTATATATATATATATATGTATGTATGTATGTATGTATGTATGTATGTATGTATGTATATATAAAAATACTGACAAATGTGAAATATAAATAACAATTTTGTATCTTCCCAGACTTGTCTATGGATAATCTGCTGCCAGATAAATTAATTTGTTGGGAACTGTCTGAGCTCTGTTTTGGAGTCCCTACATAGGCATGTTTGAACTTCATATTAGTGGCTGTTATAATCTGGTATAAGTAGGATGGTAAGATATGTACAGTATGAATGCTATACATCTTCCTTGCAACTGTTATCAGTTGTCAAATGGTTAATACACATACATGCATCTTAGTATGTTTAATGACATTTATGTGAAGGCAACCATCCTTGTATGTCAGTGTTACATTGCTCCTATCAGTTTTGTTCCAGTAACATTCCAGGCTGAACACAGTGCCTTCTGTAGTTGTTCCCTTTCATCTACAAAAGCTTGTAGTGTGCCTTCCTATCTCTAGGCTGAAGTGTTAGTGGCAGAATTCCCTTAATCCATTTCTATTAATGAGCATGTGAAAAGTTGCCACAAGTAGAAGGATCTCAAGCACATCTTTGGGTAAATAACACCACATATTTCTTAGATGCTGGCTGCTGTCAGAGTAACTGGGAAAAGTAGTAATTACTACTACATATCTACTACAGCAGTAGATATTGATATTTGCTTTATTGGAGCAAAAGGTTGCTGCCATGTCAGGGTAAGAGAAGCTTGATTATGTATTCAAAATAGCTGTACTTTGAGACACTTGGCATTAGGTAAGATAAATGGTGCAAAAAAGTTTGTGTTCATCTAAACTTGTGGGTCTGATCTGCCAAAGATCTTAACCTGTTCCTCTTAACCTGTCAATTCTGTATAGCAGCCTGTCACTGGAGAGCAAGGAGCCATGTGGCAATTGAGCTGTCAGTACTGTGAGATGAAAGCCATAAATATGTTTATCAGTCGTAGCTGGGTCTCAAAAGATTTCAAATTAAATGGTCTGATTCTGCTGTTCAGTCTTGCTTGGCTGTAAATAGTTAAATTTTCGATCTGTGAATGTTCCATTTCCAAACATCTGCCTGGCTGCTTTCCAGTGCTTTGTATGCAATTTCTGAGGAAACTGTAGATGCACTCTTACATATTTACCAGTCAGTGCTTGAGCAAAAAAAAGAAAAGAAGAATTTGCTTTGTTACCTTACACTGTAATTGCTAGTGCGACTAAAAAGGCCACAGGACAGCTGACTACAATGAATGAAGGTTTAATACCAACGTTTGCAGCAGGACTCTTCCCAAAGCTCATCGGACACAATGTTGAAGTGGACTCTCGAGCAGAGGAAGTAAACTTAAGAGGGATTATTTTTTTATTATTGATTCAGTTGTTAAAAATGCTTCCTGCAAGAATGGGCTACTTCTGAAATGTAACAATAGACAATGTAGTTGTGTACTCGCTTTCAATTCCGGATACTTTCAAGACAGAATCTGGCGATGCCCTGATCTTATCAGTAGAATAGGTCTCTGACTCACTCTAGTCATGTTAAGTCACCCACTTCACAAAGATAAGACTTTTCTGGTCTTATAACTGACTTATTAAAGTACATTTCCAGAAGGAGGTGGCAGCTCTGTAATCATGTAGGCTTGCAAATTTTTGTATGTCTCTTGTACATAAGCTTTTAGGCAAGTGCTCTCTCTTGAAAGGTTCTCTCTACATCTATATGCAAATCAAAGCAGAATGCTGCTGACAGGTGCTGTCTGTAGACTGCTTCAATATATTGCTAATGCTCAGCTTTGTCTGCTGCAGCATCAGACAGATTGCTGTTTGGACATTTCTGTTGAGGCTGTCTAAATGCACAGAACCACTGAATATTTTGAGTAGGAAGAGACCCTCAAGGATCATCAGGTCCAGCTCTTCAGTAAAAGGCCCATATGGGGATTAAAAACTCACAAGCTTGGTGTTATTAGCACCATGCTCTAAAACTGAGCAAATGAATGTTGTTTTTTCCCCCGAAAGCTTGACTATAGGAAGTGTTACAGTATACCTTCAGAAGATAGTGCTTATTTTTTGATTCCTCACAGTTGTTTTTCAGAGGCTGTGCAACAAACTGCTGGATATATCTAGTGTTGGAAAGAAGTATGGACTGCTTCTTAGGGAACGTAGCCTTGGGGAAGAACTTGTAATGAGGTTATGGAGGTGTATGTGCTAACTTCACAAATGTAGCAATCCATTGTTTTGCACTGTTGATAATACTTGGATAGAGACATGATGCTCCTACACAGATACTTGGAAACATTGTGAGACATGCACACCTACCAAATTCTTCTGTTGAAGAAAGCCTTTGTATTTCTCACTTGGCACATGCAAGACTTTTGCACAGCACGTGCTCTATGCAGAAGTGCTGAAGAAAGATCTTGATTCTGTGAATACAATAGTGGAACAAGTACACTGTCTGGAAATGTTTACCACAGGCTTGCGCCCTGATGCTGATGTTAAAATCTGTTTTGTAGATCAAAAAATTTTGTAGGGAATGTGACTGATTTCTTTATTTATACCCATAACTACTTGTTCTATACTCATGACGTTTTTATTTCTACCTTAGAGGTTGTTAAAGATAAAATGTCAGTTTAACCAAATAATATATTTGACACAAACACCAGCACTGGCTGGACACTCAGTGTTTGATGCCTTGTTTACATAGTGCATGGTGATGCTTCCCAGCTTATATTTGTGTCTACTCTTTTTCTTGCTGCACTGCCACCTCCTTGAAACCATTGTTTTCCGGTCATTTTCAGTGTCTTTCACTGTCCTCCAAATAAATTTTCAGTCCTGAGTATAGCTAAATGAAGAATGTATACATGTCCTGGGTAGATAGCACGTGCTTCTGCAAAACTTTGGTTGTATTAACAACAGGGGGGAAAAAAAAAGGCGTGGTTCCACATCATTAGTTAGAACTCATTCCTCTTGCCTATACTAAGGATGTAGACCAGATCTGAGTTTTTTTCAATGATTAGGCTAGACCTATCTACTGAAAAATGAGGAACAAATCAAGCTCAGACAGCACTTTTTTGTTTGTGGTGTTTTATGACCTGATACCAATCAAATGACTCTGTTTGTGAAGGAGTTTGTAGGGGACACTTGAATAGTGACTGGCTTCAGCCTATTGTGTGCTAAGTAGTCCAGATTGTGTTGTGCAAATTGCTTCCTTTTGTAAACTCTGCAGCTCTCTCACCTGCAAGTCTCTGCTTCTGTGCTGCTGCTGAGCATAATGATCTTAAATAACCAATGTCTGAAGTTTCACTCTCTTTTCACATGCGGGGGGCATGTGGACTGCTGCTAGAACACCACTGTGAATAAGCTTGTTATATGCACTCAAAGACTGCATGCTTCTCTCCAGTAAAGAATTGGCCTTTTTTAAAAGATGCTTCAGTTCTGCAGCTGTCATTCAAGAAGTTACAACCAGTGGCTGAAACTGGGTAGTCAGAACAGGTAAATGCTCCCTGGGGATCATGCAGATTAATCATGCATAATTCAAAAAATCCTCCAGGGTTTAGAGCTGCTGGTTTAGGAAGATGCAAGTGAGATAAACTTTGATTCTCTGACCCACAGAACACACAAAGACTAAGCTGCTGCTGCTCTTTTAGCATCAGAATAAACTCCTGAGAATTCCTTGTAGAGAATTACTGTGTTTAAAAATGTAATTTCAAAAAAGTCATAGGGATTCAAGGTACAAAAATCAGTTGGGCAGCTGGGGAACACTGTAGTGTGCTTTGAGGTAGAAAGAGTTAGTATTGCTTCAACGTGAAGCTTAGAAATAAGCAGCAACTGGAGTATTTTGCTAGGCTGGATTTCAGTGGATCACAAAACACAACATATCCCTACTGCAGGTGGAAGAGGGACTGTTGCATAAATTGTCAGTAAATAAGTAATAAAGTGGCCAGTAAAAAGGAAGCTGAACTTAAATGGCAGTTTAGAGAGCTGGGCTCTGCTTGTCATTTGCTTACTGTAGAATTATCTGATGGCAGCCTGCACTTTTGAAAATGCTGTGTATATCTGCCTGACTCGAATGTAGATGCTTGGGCTCCCCCTGAGCTTTTTGCACATATTAATGTCATTTAAAAGCCATACATCTTGCCTACAACAGATTAGTTAAGTGCTAGCATCTTAGCCAAGATACCACTCTTTAGGTATAAAGTTTGGAATTTAAAAGCTAATTTGAACCCAGCTTTCCTGTTTCTTCCTTTGTTTTCTCAAGCACTGGTTCAATTTCAGGTGTTATATACTAAAGATACATCCTACAAACTGCTCTGTATTGAAGGAAATTAGGAAGAAAAAAACTGTACTGATTTGTTATCTGATCTCTTTTAAATGAAGAAAATTGTGCAAAGAATGGCAATTTATTTTTTATGGTTTTGGCTGAAACTGTGTCTAATGGTAATGGATATATTCTGAAGTCAGAAAGATTTTGTAATTAATAAACCATTACTTTATACCTCAGGAGTATTTTCAGCTTTTCAGACCTTCGTCAATGGTTTCATCATACAGAATATTCACATAAACCTTACTTGTGATGGAAACAACTAGCAAAGAAGGAAATTGGTGTAGTCATACTGTCCAAGCTGAGCAACCACTTGAAAGTGATCCAGTCACAGTCTGAATTCCAATACATCTATGCTTCAGTAGAAAATTTCATGCCTTGGAAGTTAGTAGTGGGCTCTTGCATACTTCTCCATTTTCTTGGAGAACAGGGGCTAAAGCTGCTGATGTGCTTTGGAAATTGGCACATCCAAGAGCACATTTGCACACCAACCATTTTGTTCTTAACAAAGCCTGTGCTGTTTTCAAACACCCTGTCTTAACATAATACTAGTGTTTAATAAATTGTCTTTCTTTGCGCAAAGCTTTGCCGCAGGAAAGCTGCAGAGAATTGTCCAAAGGTAAAATCCAATATTGCTGTCATTATTTAAATATGGTTCCTACTACAATTTTTCTAGTCCAGTCATTCATGGCAGGTATTTATGTCATCACAGAAGAAAGGAGACTAGTAATCTGTTGCCTATAAATATAAGCCATGTACAGGGAAATGGATATACCTATGTGCACTTGATCTTAATTGAAATGTGTTTTAGCTCAAAAAAGAAAGTCAGCTGTAGATAAATGGGTGTACTGAATGCGCTAATGGAAAAAGTAATGGCAGTAATGCTAAGTAAATAGCTGAGTAAAAATAGCCTCTCTGCTTTCATAATGTTGTTAAAGGTCAACTGCTTGAAAGTGCTGTGATTTTCAGGACATAGAGCTTGAATAGTATTCTTACAAATCCCATTGGCCTTTTGAAAGTCTGAAAATAGTTCAGGGTGGAATCGACAATCTGATAGGAGTGGGAATTGGTTTCTTTATGGTGGTTATACTGAAATTGTTGTTTTTCACATAGATTTCTGGTGATTCACTTCTACCTTGTCAGACATGGCAAATTTGTTTTGCTAGGTACATGCTTGTTATTGCTTAAACATTAGAGGTCATCAAAATTTGAAGATCTATCCCATGTCTTGTTAGGACTTGTTCGTTACAACCATTTCCCTTTTACGTTCATTATACCAGTTGAGAATTAGGTTCATACTACCTTGTGGCAGGAATTGCACTTTTTTTCCACTTCAGAGGAAGTGACTTTGGACATGTTTTCCCCGTATCTCTTTGGCTGTGGCTGCACAGTTAACATTTTCTGGTATAGAAAATGTTTTGCCTTGCCCCCTACTGTGCATTTGAAAACCAGGGATGAACGTGTGCACTCACAGTACTAAACGTGGGGGAAGGGGTACCCATGAGATTTAAATGCTGTTGTTTTCCAGTTTAACATGACATGAAAGGAAAGCTGGGCTGCTGTTTTTCTTTCTTGGCAAAAACTGAGGTCAAAGACCTATAGCAGTCTGGGTGTGGCAGGAAATGTTCAGCAACAATACTGCCTTAGTTGCTAGGAAGTGTTAACATATTAATCTCTTTCTCTCTTTCTCCCCAGAATGAATTGCCAGATACCCATGCAAAGTTCCACGTACTATTCCTTTTCTTTGTGGCAGCCATGTTCTTCATCAGCATACTGTCACTCTTCAGCTACCACTGTTGGCTAGTTGGCAAAAACAGATCAACTATAGGTCAGTTCATTGGGATATGGAACTTTTCCTTGTCCAGAAAAACAACAATTCAGTGAGAATGGGAAGCCTACATGATAAGTCATCACATAAAGTCGATTTTTTCAATACTGTGCAATAAAAAGCATATTTGGTAGAAGTAATTAAAGGTGAAACAAATGGGAAAATGAAGCCTGTAGGGGGTTCTCTGCTGGAGCCAAGCATTCAGATTAATGATGACTGTTCATTTGTTTGTATTTTTGAGACCTCTGAGGCACCATGCATTTTTGTTGTGTTTTTAAAATGTGAAGTATGTAACCCAATTACTACTTGCCACTCTGTTGTTCTAATACTTTGAGTAGCTGGGTAGCCCCTACCAAGTTGGACTCTGCTGTACATGAACATGTACTACATTTTGAACTAGATAAAAACGAGTGTTCTTAAATCCTGTGAAAGAAAACTGACCTTATTATTAGGAAGTGGCCTGTAAAAGTAAAAGATAAAAATGAAAATACTGATGCACATTTCCCGGATAATAAGAGATTCCCATCATTTTATGCCTAAACATTTTAAATGGCATTGATCAGCATAACCAAGCTATGTGCATTTAATTAAAATATTTGAACTTCTTGCTAGGAAACACTTGAGAGTGTTTTTTGCACTGTGGGTGGGGGACAGGGACTGATGAGTATTTCTACAACTGAGTAAGTCAAAATCTTATATTTTTCATTGGAATTTACATTTCTAACCTCAAAAATAATTGGGTTGATTAAAAGTAAAATAATTTTCAGCTAGAAAATTTTTGCTAGAATTTTTTGATTGTTGATAGGAGAGTTATTTGATTTTTTTTTCTTTTGACATATCTAAAGGTAAGGAATATTCGCAGTTTCTTTTTAGCTTTGAAGAAAACTTCGACATATCCCTTACCCAAAAGTCAGTGGTCATAATTGGCAACACAGTACTTTATCTTCTTACAGTACTTTATCTTCTTTCTGGATCATGATAGTAAAAAGACAAGATATTTGTATGGAGGGAGAGCAATGAGTCCTCTCAGTTTTTGGCCAAGGGTGTAACTGGACTGAGTAAAAAAATGGTTTGCTATAGTTCATGGTGTGTCTGTTTCTAATGTAATAGATTTCATCTTCCTCTGATAGCACGGGATGCTCTTAATTCAGCTTCCTAACTCGGCAGATGTGGAAAAACCTCTTCTGTGTGGGCTTCGGTCCAGCAGTGCTTATGGTAAATTACTCCTAAAAGGGAAAGTCTTCTGCTCAAAGAAGGCTGAAGAGAGAGCAAGTCACTAAGGAATAAGGGATGTATGTGGTTATCTTTGGCATGCTGACGGTACTTAGCTTTGTCTCAGTCTTCATTAAATGTAAAGAGAGAAAGTTGACAAGGTGACTGTTCTGCTTATCTGATTTTTTTATTTTTCATGAATCCTGTGATTTTTTTTCTCTAATTACCTGAGATTATTCTTTCTTTTTTTTTTCCCCCATAATATGCATCAAGATTGCCTCACCTTGCCCAAAACTGGTTCCACAGCAGAATAGTTTGTTTCTTCATGTTCCTTGACTTTTTACTGGTTTAAGGAATTGCATGTTTTTATTTTACAGAAACATTCCGTGCACCCACATTTCGAAATGGTCCTGATAAAAATGGCTTTTCTCTTGGATGCAGCAAAAATCTAAGGGAGGTTTTTGGAGATGAAAAGAAGTATTGGTTACTTCCTATCTTTACCAGGTATTCAGTCTGAACAGTAATGAATTAGGGAATTAATTGATTCCATGACTTCCACCTTGCTTCCCTGTCTACTAAAAACTAAAGCACAGCTGAAAAGCCAACTTGTATATCCAGTACAATAAATATTGGTGCAGGGAAAATGTGCAAGAGAAAACGATCAAACTCCACACAGGGTTATCATTCAAAGACAGAGAGCTTGTTGACAAGAGCCTTTTAAATGCAGAAGTTTGAAAAGCTTTGAGAAGCGTATTGCAAAAATTGTACACCTTTTGGTGGTAGTCTCAGTGATTGTAGGGCAGAAATCAGCTACTCAGAGGGGATCAAACAGCTGCATCACAACAACATCAGCTTAAAAACACCCTCTCTTGCCCCTGGAAAAACTTGACAGCTTTCCTTTTGCTGTAGATGCCAGTTTAGGAATCAAAAGCCATCTAAGAAAGGGCATGTAAATAAGAAACAGTGGGGGGAAAAATCTGATATGATGAAAAATGCTGAAATTAGAATGTCAGCTGAGCCAGCATTAGGGAGTTGCAGACAAGCCTGATTAAGCAAGACTGTCGTGCTGCCCTTTCCCACCACTACCAGATTTCAGCAGAATGAGTAGAAACTGTGTTTCAACCCTCCTCTTGGGGGACTGTGTATCAGGTGAAAATGTTGCTGAACCTGTTTGTGAAGCTGAGATCTGCTATCAAACACCAGAGGCTTAAGTTTGCTCAACTATCATGTGATTAATGACAGAAGCTCCACTGTACATGGCTCGATCTGTTTTGCTACCACATTTTATCCTGATAAACTTTAAAAGAAGGCTTAGCTAATTTCAAAATTATGGGTGAAATAACCACCAGAATGTTATTTATGATACAGCTTCTGAGGCTGTAAACACCAGAGAGTCTTACTATGCTGGTTTCAGGGAAGATTAGGGCTACAGTCTGCTGAAATACATCTGTGTTTCTGAAATCCATGGACTTGTACTGTGCACAGCAATCCATACTCAGTGATAGGGTGGGAATCAATTGAGCTCCAAGATTTAATTAACTGATCATCTGATTTAGCAGTAGAACTGCCTTGCTAAAGTCTGGAGTTCAGTACTGTGCTCAGCTAATTGATTCGAGCCTGTAGCCTTTGCCTCTTTCATGGGTCCTTGTTCAGTTCACTTAAGTCAGCTACCAGCAGTGATTTGAGTCTTTGTTTCTCATTTAGTTTGGGTGATGGATGTAATTTCCCAACTCGTTTGGTGATTATGGATCCAGAGCAACTTGCAGTCTCAAGCCAAAATGAACCTGCCAAAAGGTAACTATAGCACTTAAAATACTGATTTTGTACTCTTTAATACTGATCTAGAGAAAAAAATTGTTGCAGAATTAGTTTTTGAATTCTTCATGCTTCTTGTCATCTTCAGAGTAAGTTTGTAAGACTTCAGTGAATGGATTAAGACTAGAAACTTGACTGTGGCTTGGTTTTGTTGTAACAGAAGATCAGGCTCTAAGGAAGCAGTAATACAGAAAGTAAAAGAGCTTACTGGCTCTTAACAACAATCAAAAAAGCCCTAGGGAAGACTGACTAATTGTCCATAGACAAAAGTGTTTTGTTTATTTGCTTGTTTTGGGGTTTTTTTTTGAGAAAGGCAAGGTATTATTTGTATTTCATTTCCTCAAGCATGCTTAAACAAGTAATGCTGAGACAGTTTGCAAGAGAAGTAGTTCTCTCATGCTGGAGTTTTTAGCTCATTACTTTTTACCCATCCCAAATTTGCATGTTCTGTATCTTCAATGTACTTTTGCCACTTTAGAAGTCTTCTGCATAGTTTGGTGAATTTGTAAGCTGAGGGTTGTTGCCAACAGCAGTCACCTGAGTTACCCAGCATTAGGGGATTGAAAGGCAATACAGAAAAGAAGTTGCTTCCAGTGCAACGTAACCTGTGGAATTTACACAAGAACAGGACCCTTGTGCAAACAGCAAAGTATCCTTTTACATTCAGTAGATTGTTCAGAAGAAGACTTTGGCATTTGCATGGGATAGGATGGCATTTGGTTGCTCTTCCAGATGGAACTGCGTAGGTTTTCTTTTTAGCTGTGTGCCAGTGTTATTGTCAGGGTGCCATTTCTTGTGTATCAGTCTGTGGGTTTTTTCCATTAGAAGTGAGTGGCCTGTGTCAGGTAGGGGTTTATTTTAGACTGGTGACTGGAACAAGCCTGTAGAGAAATTAGGGTTGGGGGCAGGTGGCCATTTCCAGTTGGCACTGTAGGGTTTTTTGTTATTAGCTTTGCTTTTAAGTAACTTGACTATTCTAGAAATGTCTGAAGCAGCTACTGATATTACAGAATTCCTGTTGATTTTGCTTACTTTTCAGCTCTGTAGCCAATCAGTCCTTTCCTACTCGACCACTCAGTGAATCACAAAATCGGTTGCTATCCGGTGATTGTCAGTGGGTGGAAACTGGCCCTGAAGAGGAAAATGTGAAATCAGGTATAGTTTTGTTTGTGGTTCAGTTTTCCTTTTTTTTTTTT